>VZRW01002065.1:41494-80398 GCA_013398125.1 Aegotheles bennettii | reverse complement strand
CCAACCGTCCGTGTCACTGACAAAGATGTTAAACAACACTGGTCCCAATCCCAATCCCTGAGAAGTGCCACTTGTTACTGATCTCTACTTGGACATTGAGCCTTTGACCACAATTCTTTGAGTGTGACTGTCCAACCAATTTGTTATCTACCAAGTGGTTATCAAGTCCATGCCTCTTTCATTTAGAGATAAAGATGTCGTGTAGGACAGCGTCAAATGCTTAGCACAGGTCCAGGTAGATGATACAGTTGCTCTTCCCTTCTCTACCAAATCTGTAATCCCAACATAGAAGGTCACCAAATTTGTCGGGCATGATTTGCCCCTAGTGAAGACATATTGGTTGTAACCAGTCACCTCCTTATTTATCATGTGCCTTAGCATAGTTTCCAGGAGGATCTGCTCCATGATCTTACCAGGCACAGGGGTGAGACTGATTGGCTTGTAGCTCCCTGAGTCTTCTTTTTTTCCCTTTCTAAAAATGGGGGTTATATGTCCCCTTTTCAGCCAGTGGGAACTTCACTGGACTGCCGTGACATCTAAAATATGATGAACAGTGGCCTTGCAACTTTATCCAGTAGTTCCCTCAGGACCCATGAATGCATCTCATCAGGTCCCATGGATTTGCGTACCATCAGGTTCCTTAGCTGGTCTTGAACCTGATATACCCCTACTGCAAGTAGTTCTTCATTCTCCCAGTCCCTGCCTTTGTCTTCTGTGACTTGGGCAGTGTGGTTTGAGAACTTACCAGAGAAGACTGAGACAAAAAGTCATTGAGTACCTCAGCCTTCTCCATATGCTGGGTAACCAGGTCTCCTGTTTCCTTTCAGAGAGTGCCCACATTTTCCCTAGTCTTCTTTTTATCACCTACACAAGAAGCTTTTCTTATTGCCCTTGTTGCCCCTGGCCAGATTTAATTCTATCAGGGCTTTAGCTTTCCTAAACTGGTTAAAGTTTTGTCTAGTCTTCCTGATTCCTGTCTTCTGTTTTACCCCATATTATTTTCTGTGTGACTTACTTGAACTGTTTGTGTCTTCCTAAGCTTCTATGTTAATGTTGTGTAACTCTCTCAGATGAACATTTTTACCATATTGCCTCTATCTTGTTTTTGTGGGGGTTTTTGTTGCTTTTTTGTCTAATAGGATGTATCTCCTCTGTGATTTCATGCTGGTATGGTTAAGAAGCTTAATACCATTTCAGAGAGTTTCAATCTCCTCTTTTTTTTCTCTAGGATGTTCTTGATTAGGATTCTTGTCCAAAGTTTAGATCCATAGTTCTTGGTTTCAATATGTCATCTTAATAGGAAGATGATTGATTTAAGCAGATTGTGGCCACTATGGCCACTATTACTCAATGGATGATCTTCATGTGTTTCCTGGTCTTGTTCCTGATGTTTGATAATAACAAGACCTCTGGTACAGTCCAGAACTAGCTATTCTGTGCAGATAGACACAGACAAAGATACTGAAAAATGTTCTGTGATTTAAGAAAGAATTTTCTCTCAAGTCAGATTGGCAGGGACTGTGTGAGCAGAGTAAAGGCCCATGTATATGTTTACTACCTCACTGTGTTATGGGACACAAGGATGACTGAGTGTTTATAATATATGGAGAAACATTTTGTTGCTGAAAAGTAAGGTAGCATTGGAAAAGATATTCAGTGGACTCATGTAAAGTAAATGTCTATTGCATGGTGACCTCTGATTTTGGGAACTAGACTCAATGACTCATGGTCTGTTCCATTTCTATGGACCTTATCTGAAAGTGCAATTCGATCAGTTCTGAGATATAATATAGTGCTTATTTACAACTGCTTTGTTCTCGCTTAGAGCTGTGTTCTGCTCTGGATCTTGTTCAGGATCTGGAGCTTACCAGTGATATCTACTGTAATTGTAACATTTTTGAGAATTTGTCATCTTTTTATTCAGAAGAGGATCTGATTAGCTATCACTGTGATATCAGTTACATAATAAACATGATGCTTCAATGAATAATTCTATTGTCATTCAACTGTCTATATTGGCAACATAGTATCACCAAAATGTTTCTGATTATCCCGTACATTTCTATATTTGATGGCTATGGAGACTGTAATTTGTGTGTTTTACAAGTGAATGTATTTTATCCCTTTTCTTTTCTACACTGCGTGCATTGTTCAGCCAATATGCTTGAGATGGGAATTTATGTTCACAGACTGTAAGCATGAGACATCACTACAATCCATAATTAGGCCATTAGCATTCTGTTCATGCAAGCCAGTGTAACTACAATTTTCAGTGTCCTAATGTAACAGGTAATCATAAATTAGTATTTGCTTTAAAACAACACCAGATTATGCAGCCTGCATGCTTAAGGAGAATGACTCAGTAAGTAGTGCAGCTCTGTAATGAAGTGGGAGCTCATTAAACAGATGCTATCTACTTCAGTGATCTACATAAGCGGCAAACAAACCAAATGGAAATGTTTCAACAGAACACTGCAGTCAACCAGGACAAGTTCAGGTTCATTTACTGTGGCACCACCTACAGGAATTAGTCACAGTAATAATTGAATAGTTGCTTGCTAATTTATCATTTTACATTTGTTATTTCATTTACATAATGTGTTGATTTTTTATGTCTTTGGTTACATTAAAATGCCCTCATCTGTGTGTACAAAACCAGAACACAGTGGGTGATTTTAAGATTCATCAAACTGGCAGCATTCAATGTTCAGTGCTTGGTCTGTGTTTTTTTAAGTGTGTCTCTTTTTTTCTGGTTTGTGTGCTATATCTTTGCACATGCAGGCATGTAATCAGTATTTAGGAAAACTGAAATGTTTATTCCTTTATGAATCATAGATAGAGGCATGCAAATAGAAGCAGTGACTAAGCATCCATTATTTCTAGGATTATTGTTAGAAATTAGTGCATTTCTAGAAATGGCGTAGGTTGCTTTTTCAGTAGGCAGAATAGCCAGAAATATCAGTCCTTTAGAACTGGACTATGTGCATAATTTCAGAGGTCAGTATTAGTTTTATATTACCTGAAGGATGTTTTGCTGACTTCAGAGGCTTTGCAGCTGCCAAGGAACAGTACTGCATAACATTGTTATGCAATTCTGTTTGAGATGAATGAGATGGAAAAAGGCTAATGACTAGAATTTGGAAAAAAAAGTTTCAACAATCTCTGATATACATTGTTTTACAAAGTATGTGTGAACTATAGCTGTTACTATGGAGATAAATGAGTTTTCACTTTTTATATGGTGACTTTTTTTTATTAGACTGTTTCTGATAAGTGTTGAATCAGTGAAGTACTATTCAGTGATGCAACACCAGGCAGAGTCTTTGCTGCTTCAATGAGATTTTTAATGTTGTTAGACCCAGTCAAAACTTTTCTTAACGTTTTATCTTTTGTTTATCTCTCTTCATTTCTAGAATTTTGATCCCACAGATACATCTTTTCTCTTGGGAGATTAGACATGTATGAGGTTTTTTTATCCTCTGCAAAAGCTCTTACTGTTGTGAGCACTTCTCAAAAATGGCTATGTTATGTGTAACCAAGCATAATGTTTGTGCTCTTTGTGCAGACTGTGCATAGAGTAACCATAATAGCTTCCTTTTTCCTTGTAGATGTGTCATACATGGAGTCCTAATAACCAAACATGTGTATATGATCTCACTGTTGGTAAGAAAAGGAGAAAATATTAAAAACTACTAGTGTTTAGCTTAAAAAATGTGTAGGGGAAAACAAATATTTATCAAACATCTTTGGGCAAAACTGACTAGACTTCTTACAGGAAACAAAAGCCATTTACTTACAAGTAATGTGTAAATTGAATTGTCAAAGTGAAGAGCACTTTCTGTTAAACGTTCACAAAACATTTTAAGACCACATTTTCTATGAGGATTTTGTATTCTAAAGAGGATCAAAACTTATGACTTTATACTGACATGGAAAATGTGGCAAAGGACTTGCAGACATACATATGGGTTGAACAAAACTCCTAATTTTGGGGTCCTGGTTGAGGGGGACGAGGGTCAGGAGATAAATGGGACTATTCTGCCACTGGTGTTATCTTATTCCAATTTACAAGGAACTTAAGTTCTTTGTATTGTAATACAGAGTAGATATTTTGTATGTCTGAATTGTTCAGAAGTGCACCTGTAAATATTGTGAGAGAGGATCTATTAGTGGTTCAGAGATTTGCATGGTGAAGCTGCTTGATGCTGTAAGCAAACTTGAGCTTCGGAGTGGAAGGCTAATAGGCGTTGGAGGGTGTTGAGGGATGCTGGCAGAGTGCCAGTGGATTTTGCAGATGTCCAATACAGTTCTCAGGTGCTGTGGAAGATTTTAGTAAGGCTGTGGTAAGGACATGCTGACTGTGGAAAGGAGATAGGACTAGATGGCGTCACAAGCTCCCTTCTAGCCTAAATGGCTCTGGTGCTTTCACCTTTCCATGGGGCTCTCTTGGATCCCAGGATGGCACTTTTTCCCCTGTGTGCCCAGCAAGCCACTTTGCTTCCCTTCCTGGAAGGAAGGGGAAGTCTGAGATTCAAAGGGACTTTTTACAAGGACAGGTAATGATAGGACAAGAGGTAATGGTTTCAAACTGAAAGAGGGTAGGTTTAGATTAGTTATTAGGAAGAAATTATTTCCTGTGAGGGTGGTGAGCCAGTGGAACAGGTTGCCCAGAAGAGGTGTGGATGCTCCCTCCTTGGACGTGTTTAAGAAACCTGGCCTAGTGGAAGGTGTCCCTGCCCATGGCAGGGGGTTTGGAACTAGATAGTCTTTAAGGTCCCTTCCAACCCAAACCATTCTATCATTCTATGATTCTATATGTAGGCAGTAGAGAAGAAGGAGGAGCCAGAGGACTGAAGACTCCTAGGGAATATGGCTCGCTGCTCCTGCTGCGACTGTGTGTAGCAGTTGCAGTGTATATGAACAGCAAGGTTGGTACTTCTGGGGTCTCTCCCCACAGACGTGGCTACCAGTCCATATCCACTACTCCTCTCTACAACTTTTTCTCATTACGTGACTGTAACTGGAAGTAATATATTTAACATAGCCTAGTATTTTTATTACTGTAACTTATTTAGAAAATTGAATGCCTTTCCAGAAAATCTATTGGATATAAATTTTCATTATGGGTGCCAGTATCAGAGCTATAGTTTTTGGAATGTTGTCTGAAATTCTTAACAGTTATATACTTATTGCGGGGAAGCTAAGGTGCTGTAGCCTCTCAGCATCACTTGATACAGCACTAGGTATTTCTTATGTGCTAGTGTCTGCATAATGCTGTCCTTTGCATGGGCCTTCATTTTCCCATGCCTGCTCTTCAGAGAATGAAGTTTAGAAGTATATTGTTTTGCCCACACATTAAATATATGAAACAAGCAAATGTTTCTATAAGGAAATTTTATTCATCTGTGCTTTAAATTTGTTGTGCTTTTATTGATATCAGGGATGATTTTCATTGATTTTCATAACCCCTGTAAATAAAACAAAGCACTATACTAATTTAACTAAAACGATACAATTTTGAAAATCTTTGTTTATACAAATTCTTCAGAGAGTTATTATGATCTGGTAGCAGATTAGCTAAGGTTGATATTAGCACTGAGCAACCTTTGTCTCTTTGTTGCTTCTTCTTGTGGTCTGGATTGCATAAATATTAAACAACTTAACTTTGGAAGTGGAAGGATATGTCAGAATATTAATTATATTTATTTCTTTTCCAGGTGATAGAGGTTAAAAATATATAAGGAGAAAAAAACCCAAGAAACATTTAAGCATCTTGTAATGTAGTAAAAGATACATCTGAAGTTCATTCATGTGTTCCACAGAAAACATACACTTGGTAGACCTCTGCATTTATAGCTAATTGCTTCAATAACCTGCAGAGTTAGCAATAATTGTGCTGACATAAGTAGTTAGAAGTTGCACATTCATGAACAGGTGGCAAAACTATGCTAACAGCAACAAGTAGTAGTTTGCAGTATTGTAGACACTTTGTGCTAATCTACTGAAAATTTGTATGGATATGTTTTATAAGCATTGACTTGTAAATTATCATCTCTTGGATTTTACCAGGGTTATTCAATAATTGCAGGAAATTTTAGAGTTCTTTTCCTCCTGTCAGTTAAAGGAACTAGAATTTTGGTTTATAAACTTCTGTTAAATGAAAACATTCATATTACATGTTTCTGAAGTGTCTAAATAACTGGAGTATATGAGGATTAATGAATTCCTGTTGAAGGCAAACCTTTCAATGACTATGCCTATCATCAAACTGTCAAAGGAAAAAATTTCCAAAGCCAAAACTATATAGGCCTTTCCAGTTTACAGAATATGCCAGTACAGCAGAAGAAAACAACAGAGCTGGAAAATCTCATTCAGGGTGACTTCCTACAGTCGATTCCATTTTATCAGTCTAGTTTATTTTGAGTATTTTGAAAATGTGTCATCAAATTTTCAGGCTGTTTAAGTCTTTTTCCAGCATTTCATCTATGAAGTGGATGAAAGTGTCTACCATCTATCCATATTCTTGTATTTGTTAATATATGTAGACTATAGTTCTGTGTGCACCTCATGAAGATCAAGGCCTGACTATATTGCACTTTAAGATCTAGTTTGTATTAACATTCAGTTGCACATTGCAATTCTGCACAAGAGTGATGAGCAGTTATTGATGCCAATTAAATTTAACCTTTTTATCTATATAAAACAAGCTTTTGGTTACATCATTACCCTCCATAGTTAAATTCAATCCATATAAGTAGGTCCTTATTAACGAGAGGGTCAAATTTAGCTGTGAAGAAAATGGCTGAAGAGAAGCACAAAGAAGTACAGGTTGATGAAACTTTTGTTGCAAAAGTATAGTTTAATAGATTTGTAGGATCTTCTGCCCTTCTTTTGGCTTACTTTTCCAAGCTCCTAGAATAAATCAAATAAACTCTGACTCAGTCAAGTCATAGCCAGCATGATTTCATGAGGTGAAAGTCCTGCTTGTCAAGCTTAATTTCCTTCTGCTTACCTTTTCCCAAGGTAACCCACCTAGTAAATCAAGGTAAGCCAGTGGACATAATATCCTTAGACTTTAGCAAAGCTTTTGATACTGTCTCTCACAGTATTTTTCTGGACAAAATGTCCAGCACACAGCTGGAAAACTGGGTTACACGATGGGTGAGCAACTGGCTCACAGGTCAAGCACAAAGAGTGATGGTGAATGGGGTAACATCAGGCTGGAGACCGGTCACTAGTGGGGTTCCACAGGGCTCCATCCTAGGCCCAGTCCTCTTCAACATCTTCATCAATGACCTGGACGCAGAACACAAAGGGATTCTAAGCAAATTTGTGGATCATACTAAATTGGGAGGAGCTGTCAGTTCCCTTGAGGACAGGCAGACCCTGCAGAGAAACCTTGGCAAGCTAGAGAGATGGGCAATTACCAACCATGTGAAGTTTATCAAGGACAAGTGCAGGATTCTGCACCTGGGATGGGGCAACCCTGGTGGTATGTACAGACTAGGGAACGAATGGCTGGAGAGCAGCACAGCTGAGAGGGACCTGGGGGTCCTGGTTGATAGCAAGCTGAATATGAGCCAGCAGTGTGCCCTGTCAGCCAGGAAGGCCAACCGTGTCCTGGGGTGCATCAAGCACAGCGTGGCCAGCTGGTCAAGGGAGATGATTGTCCTGCTCTGCACTGGTGTGGTCTCACNGACCTCATTGCAGTCTATGGCTTCCTTACGAGGGGAAGAGAAGGTGCAGGTACCGATCTCTTCACTCCTGTGACCAATGACGGGACTTGGGGTGACAGCAGGAAGCTGAATCAGGGGAGGTTTAGGTTGGATATCAGGAAAAGGTTTTTCACCCAGAGGGTGATTGAGCACTTGAACAGGCTCCCCAGGGCAGTGGTCACAGCACCAACCCTGCCTGAGTTCAAGAAGCATTTGGATGATGCTTTCAGGCACATGGTGTGGCTCTTGGGGTGCCCTACACAGTGACAGGAGTTTCACTCAACCATCCTGGAGGGTCCCTTCCAACTCAGCATGTTCTATGATTCTATGATTCCATGAGTTAAATATATTCATTAATTTTTAACAAACAGGGACTAACAAGTTTACCTCTGAATTTCACCCCAGATTAAATCCCTTGTTTAGTTACCTACCCCTTCCTGAAGACTGCTTGTACCCCACCGCCCCTGAATTACTAGAACAGTATTAGCACAAGCTCAAGAGATTGAGATGCTTTCTTTGCTGAAGCTCGACTTCCATCACCAGGAGCAGATGATAATGTACAGTTGCAAGAGGCTGTTTCCACAGAGTCTACATGTGAATCACCACATCGTGCCTTTGGAGAAGATAGCATGATGTCTATTTTCTCCTCAGTTTGCTTCATATATTATCTGCCCTTCATTCTCCAATGTAGCTCTACAGTTACGGAGACTTTTCATCCAGGCTATATCTTCTGATATGTTAGCTTTGGCTGTTGAAATTTCCATTGATAGCTTTCAAATTCACAGATTAATCTGCAGCCACAGTGTAGTCTATAATGTAGACCATTTCACATGTGCAGATCTATTTGAATAGATTAATAGCACTGACAGAACAGTGATCATAGAGCTTTGATGCTGGTTCATCTACCATTTTTTCAGTGGAAATAGTGTTTAATGAAGTTTTTGTTGGTATTTTCAAGAATAAAAGTGGAAAAAATATTTCCACAACTAAAACTAAGTCTCCTACACCTTCTTTTCCTAACAGATCCAGTAAGTTCACTGTAAGAACTTCATTAGTTATGTGGAGATGTGTTTGAGTGATTACGTGAAAATAATACAATAAAGGTATGACTTATATGATCTTCTGATTTCTTTCTCTGCTTTTTGTTGTTTTGTTTTTCTTGGTCCCTCCCTGGGCTTAAGGCAATCATGTATTTATGTTTACTGAATTTAACCTTATTGTCAGGCATACTTAGCTTCTCTTCTCTCTTATGTATTTTGTTTCAAGTGTCTTTCTCAGTGCACCAGTATCTACTTCCTGAATGTTATGTATATTGCAGTTTTGTGCTTGCCATAGACATCAGCAGCAGAATGGACAAACCTAATATTTTGCTGCAGAAACATTGACTAAAAGTATTTACCAAGATAAATATAGCTGCTTATGACATATGGCAACTTAGAGATTCCAAACTAAAGCCCTTTACAAGTTTCTCTCTATCATCCCAAGTGATGAGTGTACAGAATCAAATCACTTCAAGCAGCTGTTTTTTTATAGGTGCCTACCTGCAGGTGTTTCTGGGTCAGGCTTTGTAGAACGTGGGCTGTTTGATCTATAGTCTATGTTCTGTTGCAATTCGACCTTGAAATATGTGGTTCAAGTTTACAAGTGAGGAGGCAATATGCTCAAGCATTTATGTTCTCATCCACAGCATATGCCTAACTTTGAACAAGAGAATAGTTTCTGCAGTTTTTAAAAAATACCACAACAGACAGAAAATGTGAACCATTAATAATTATGTTAATATCAGCTTAACTGTCAGTGTCACTGAGTCTAAGCCTTACAAGAATCTCTTGAATGATTGTTTGACAGTGAATAAGGTTACAATTTTACAAAAGGCAGACAATGAGGAGTAACTACTCTTTGGGAGGATCTAACCATTCCCTTCTGTCATAGCCAGCCAATGTGAGAACTGGGCATACACTGCAGGCTAATGAGCTGTGTGTCAGGAGGTGAGCAAAAGAAATCGCTAAGAGGGGAGTGGGGAAAGCAAGAACCCTCTTGTACTTGTCCTTTCCAGAAAGCAGGAGAAAAGTCAACTTTCAGCCAGGAAAGAGATGTTAGGAAAGATAAAGAGATTTTGGGGCTTTAGTCTGCAAAACATTAGAGAAAAAAGGAAATAGATTATTAGATTACAAGGCTGTAACAAGCACAGGTGCAGAGGTACAGGGTAGATGGTCTGGCAAACTTGCAGATTATGCTTGTGACAGTCAAAATCAAATAAATTAATAATCCAGCTGGTTTGTTTTTCTTAAAGAGAAGTCTGTAATGAATAGAAGCTGAAAAGGCTGTGCAAGTGCAAGATAAAGCTAATGTGGACCAAGTGTTGGCAACCTGTTTTGATTTGGGTTTGAACCACATTTGGAAAGCAGCAGTGATTAATGAATACATCTTTGGTACCAGAAGTATGAGTCTTTGTATGACCTTTCCTTCCCTTCTTTTTCTTAGATTATTCATGTTGCTGTGACTTACTGCCTATGGTCTGAGCCTAGGTCACACAGAAAATTGTTCCAGAGAACTTCTCAAAGTATTTTACCGATGTTTTAAGTGTCTGAATATAACTCTTAGATGATTAAAGGGTTTGTCTGATAAACTGGGTTTTTAGAGAAAGGATGTGCTTTTACAGATTTTCACTTTTTTGTTTCCTCCTCTGACTCCAGGCTGTCAGTACCCAAGCCCATTTGCCATTTCATCTATTTCTTTTCCACCCAAAGACTCACTAAACTTCACTTTTGTTGAAAAACAAAAGCTCCACCCTTTCATCACCCTAAAAATGCTAGTTCCCATCTATTCAGCTCAATTTTTACAAAATATTTTCCTTTGATAACCAAATAAAAGTAAGACTAAAAAATGTGTGGTGTTTATTTTTATTCTGCTGCCACTGCATTTATTTTCTGTGCATAGGAAAGTTTTGCTTTTTTTTGAGTTTGGGAGTGGTCATGGGAGGTGAGGAGAGACATTTCACAGAACATCTCCTAATGGCTGCCCTTGTCGAAGTATCATAGACTAAGGAAAATTATTCTAGCCAATTTGCTGGTTTGGCATTATTTCAAATAGGTTTGCTTCAGACTTGAATGGAGGGGATTTTTGAAAGTATTTTTTGGAGAAGCTGAAAACTTGGGAAAACTCTGTGTTTCTGTGTAGAGAGGAAGAAATGATAAGAGAACATGAGCAAGACCAAGATTAGAAGAAAAAGATAGTATTTAAAATGTAAAAAGCAGTTCACTGCTTTTTTACTATTAATCTACAGCATTGTGCCTGCAACAACTCAGAGCAGAAGAAATGTATGATGTAACTTACTTGATGGCCCCTGTACCACTTCCAAAATAAAAAACAACCAAACAAATATTAATTTTGTGGTCTAGGAAGAAATGGATGTTTCAGATACTCTGAGACACTTTGCATGTACAAAGTGTCAGCTACAGTTTTGAGCCAAGGATAATTGACATGAATACAGAAATAAGCAAAATAAATACACACTCCAGACCTTGCAGGTAACGTGAAATCCAAGTCATTCTTAGTTCTTGTTTTATTCAATGATGTGTCTTCTCACTGAAGAGAAGACAGGGTATAAGCAGTACTGCAGCACTCAGAAAAGCTGCTGATTCTCTTTAATACCTTTTCCAGTCAGAGTGTGGTAACTGATCATATCTATGTGCTTGGAGAAGAATTTTCAAAAATGTTATTAGGTACATAGGACATTTTTATGTGAGAAGCAGAAGAGCTGAGTTTTGGAAGACAGGAGAGAAGCAAGAATAAGTACATTAACTTGCTAGAGAGATGAAGAAGATGACAAGAGCAAAAATTGCAAGGGCTGTACCTAAGCGTTACAAATTTTGTGGCTGTCAGCCAGGAAAACAGTGTCCATGGTTGTCACAAGAGTATAGGGGAACAAAGAAGACTTTTCTGTTGAAGAGAGAGATTATAGGGCTGGGAATGAAAAGCTTAGGAGGGAGCTGAAAATGAAAACTTAACCCACATAAAATGGGGACAAAGGAGAGTTGAGTGTTCAAAGAAGCTACATTCAGAGCCAAATGGAGTACAATGATCAGTGGAAACCTCAAAGGCACAGTGTGTCTGGGGTTCCTTAGTGAGTGCCCTGGTCTCATGCTTTGGGACAGATTCAGAGGAGATGTGGAAGTCAGGCAGCTGTAAGAGTGTGGAAGGAATTCAATGTCCAACTTTGAAGCCTAGAAAGTGCAATTTAAAGAATGATATCTCCTTCTATCCATCCCATGTCTTTAATACTAATGAACTCAACCTCCCTATATCTAAAGCAGGAAAATTAACTGTTACCTGAAAGGAATATTAGTTATAGCGATGTCTGAGTGTTACCTTAGACTGGTGTACATAGCTGATGAATTGAGGTGAGGCATGGAACGGAAGAAAAGATGATATACATTAATTTTGACTGTACTCTGAATTAGCCCTTATGGACTCCTGGTGTTTATGCATGTGTGCATATATATATGCCTATACACATACATAAATATCTACATGATGATGGGAAGTGTATAGTGTATGTTGAATAGTATATGTTGAATCATTTGTTTCTTGAATGTATCTTCCAAATGAAAGAAATGGCTTGTTAGTGATGAACTACTGTTGGGGAATCTTATTCTGGGAGTGAAACTCTAAATACAGGCTTATGGGTTGAATTTTTAAACCCTGATTTTAAATAATATGAAGATTTAGAAATGAAATTTACACTGTAGTATTTAATGCTTTTGTAATCTATGAAAGCTTAGTAATTTAACACGGGAAAAAGTTAATACCAAGTTAATACCAAGAACTACCTTTCTTTGACAAATATTTCAAGTCTCATTTTTATGGATTATTAAAATTGCTTTGAACTATTTGTGATTTCTTAAAAAAGATATTTTAGGACACTGGTATCTGACCTGGAATCTGTAGCTAAAAAATAAAGTAGCAATATGAATGAGGGTACAAAGAACAAAACTACAAAATTGCCAGGCTTTTGAAAATTCCATATACAATGAAAGAACTGTGGTAAGATATTATTTTTAGCTACATCTGATCTCTTTTGGAGAAGCTGTGACAACAAAGAGAACAGAAATTCAATCATGTGTGATGCTAATACCAGAAATCAACATTTCAATTCAAAGCAATATTGAAATAAATATATTATCATTATGTTTGGTAGCAAAATCAAAGCTAAGGCACATATGCCAGGATCTGGATAGTGGATCAAACCAACATACCTGAGGACCTGCACACCTACCTTTCTGTCTATAGTTGAAGATGGATGGGTGGATGGGTGGATGGATGGAAGGATAGATAGATAGATAGACAGACAGACAGACAGATACATACCCACATGCATTTAGATAACACCTGCAATTCCAGATACCTGGGATGGCAGGTGTTATGACTGCCTATCTTTTTCTTATATACAGAATTGTTTTATTTATGCAAGTTTTTTTCTTTCTCTGTTATAGTCCTCATGCATCATTTCTGGTCAGAAAACTTCAACCCATTTGGCTGGCAGAATTCTCAATGTCTTAAAAATTATAATTAAA
The DNA here is from genome assembly GCA_013398125.1 of Aegotheles bennettii. Classification (NCBI taxonomy): domain Eukaryota; kingdom Metazoa; phylum Chordata; class Aves; order Caprimulgiformes; family Aegothelidae; genus Aegotheles; species Aegotheles bennettii. Next base: position 67,107 of record VZRW01002065.1, on the reverse strand, counting down.
ATTAGTATGAAATTTTATTACAGGCAAGCAGAGAAGGGGAAGAAATATATCACTGAGCTTAATGTAGACATTACCCAAGCAGTTCTGGCAAAAATCTTCACTCTCCATGGCACTCAAATAAGACTGTCAGAAAATGAAATAATTTATTGTTTCAATTGAGATATATCTAATGTAAAATCCTTGTAGGGAACTGTCAGTCTAGTGGCAAAACTAGGTCACGAACAATTACCAGTTTGACTTTAAATAGCAAGAAATAATTGGTGTATGTAAACCATGGAGCAGCAGTATAAGATTCTAAGGAGATATGTTTTACAGTCGAATAGGTGTTGTTTTGGTCAATGTTAGATACTAAGCCTCAAGGCAGCCAACTTCCTGAACAAAATTTCGCAACCTTATATTGGTTTCAGTCATTCTTCCCTCTTCAATATTGTGCAATAGTATGCAACAACTATTAAAATGCATTGATGGAGCTGATGTAGACCAATGTTAAAAATGTATTATTCCTGCAAACATATTTCACAAAATGTGGAGCCACTTTGTTATTGAAGTAAAACTAGGACTTTTTTGTATCTATCTCAAGTTTAAGCATGTAATGGGGTCCTACTAGGCTGCCAACCCTATCTCATTTTAAAATTGAACAAAAGTCTCTTCCAGTCTGCCTACATGCTTGGAGTCCACTCTTACAAAACCTGAAGAGCAGTAACATCTCCCTGCACTTTGCTTTGGTTCATTTATTCGCGAGCACCTGAAGAGCTGCCATTTGCAGGGCCTTAACACTATTTTATAGAAAGAATATTTGGTGTGTCAAGCATGTCATCATTAGAAATATTTGTCACGTTAGTATCACATATATATATATATATTGTATTGAAATAGAAAAAGTCTGAAAGGCAGAGCAGATGAGTGATATTCTGGATGACTGAATGGTTGTTTAGAAAATACCTCAGTGGAAGAAGACAGAAGTGAAAGTCAATTGAACACTGCAAACGTAATTTTCTTTGGAATATTTTATTCTTACTTTAAGCTCAGAGCAGAGATAAAGTAGCCTGCATTGGAGCTGGTATTGATTCTAGGGCCACCACTGATTAGGACTGAACACCTGTACATGGCTAACAAATGCACCTTCTTGTACTTCTCCTGTCTGTTCATTAATGCCTCCCATTATATCAATTCAGTTTTTTAGTAATCGCTTCTTAGTAGACTTTCTTCTTGTAAAAGAGATGACATACGGATAAGGTCGCCCTATATTCTAGAGTTCTCTTCTGTCAGAACTTGCATGGGCTTATGTCAGAAGAATGAAGGACAGAACAGTCAATTTTCTGCTTTATAATTGTCCAAAATGTGTAAAGACAGAGAGATATTTCTCAAGTGTTCCTCTGGATGTCCTCATCATTGCAAAAAAAATTGTTCATTATTTGAATCTGAGGTATCTTCTCATTTATAAGTAATGAGAAATACTTTTTGGATCCATGACAGTGAATTCTACAATTTACAAATCAAAGAATCTTTGTCCAGTAACTTTCTTCAACAACTGATATGTTTCTGACATTCAGGCAGTAAAGGTATAGGCACTGAGAAGCGAGGGTCAGATTTCTATGCTGGTAAAATGGCTATGTTTCACTGTAAGAACCACAGAAAAATTTTTCATGGCAAATATGCATTTCAGCCTTTTAGCAATGGTATGCAATGACCTTTACAGCTTACCTATTTTTTACTGATTAGACAAAAGATTTGCTGGACAACCAAAACTGGTTTGAGCATGTTTACTGGAAGATACTTTCATTTGCAAGTCTGCTCTGTAATCAAATTTGAAAAAGATGTAACATTGCAGTTGTAATTCTTGCCACATATTCTCTTCTGTGCTTTCTATATGTAAAATGTTATTATACAAATCATGTTATCATATTGTTATGCATCTACAAATTGGCCTTTTATTTCACTCTGATGCTACAGCAAATAGCCTTTTAAAGTTAATTTCAGAAGATATACTTCTTATGCACTCCCAACACTCAACCCCAAATAAATGTAAGACTGCTTTTTGTAGGCAAAAGGCAATGAATAGGCAGAATTCATTTTTGCAGCTCTCTGATGGTTTCATTTTAGACCATAGAACTGGACTCTATGGACCAAAGAGGTAATAAAACTTGAATAAAGCTTCATAGAAGAAAACTGAGCTATTCTCTTCCAAATATTTCAAACTCTAACAAAAATCAAACTGATAGGGAGCAGATAGAAGAGTATTTCCCAGTGGAGGACATGAAAATATTTCATTCTCTTTTGGCTGCTCTATTCCAAACTAGAATTTAATAGGTATATTACTTGCTATTTGCCTTGGTATAATGATATCATAGAAGAAAAAAAAACAGATAAAATACTTTCTTCTCAGAAAAATATTTTCATTTTTATGTATGTTAGATGGAAACGAAGTGCTTTTAAATCCCAGTGGGACTGAAAGCGTGACATCTCTCAAAATTTCAGCTTTTGTGTCAGAGGGGATCTTCTGGTATATTTCATGGCTTGACTATCTTCACAATAACCAGCTGCACTGTTTAAGCTGAAGAGAATAGGTGACAAAATTTCAGGAGGAAAAAAAGCCAAATAAGATTCAGATGAAATACAGAAAGAAAAGGTCTAAAAGTACATCTCAAATGATAAACCCTCTTGCCTATCTGTTTCCACTCTGTAAATTGGTGTGAGAACAAATATCATCTTTTAGCTTCAAGCCAGCATTATTCTGCCTTTTTTTCTAGCTGCAAACCACCTGAATTATACCATGTCAGCAGTGAATACTCTATGAATTACCAACTGTCACACAACTGGGAAAAATAAAAGTCAAAATGTTCTAATGCTTGGCATTTACTGTCATTCATGGTTTAGTCTTTGCTTGTTTTTTATTAAAAAGTTTATTTCTATTATTTACCTGCTGTATTGATAATGCAGGAATTAATTGGGGTGTTTTCTGAAATACAGTAGTATCCAAGAATAGTGAACAGTTGGTAGAACTCAAGGGGTTCTGACTTTTTTCTTTTTTCCTGAGATAATCCTTGTCAGAGTGTAGTTCCAAATGCTCTGCTATCTTCAACTTTGTAAACATTTCTATTACTTACCTGTGTGGCAAGAGAAGAAGGAAGGGAGAGGGAAACCAAACTCTAACAGATACTTCTTTGCATTAGGTTAAGCATAATCAGAAATTAATTTAATTTAAAATAACAGAGGAATGTAATAATACACTCTTGAAAAAAAATAGGACTAGTTGTCTGCCAGACTTTTGTCTCAGATAAATCCATATACATTTCAGTGCTCCATGCTTACATAATTTCATACCTGTTGACTAAAGTAATGAATGCATTGACAAATACACCAACAGATGCACAGCCCTTCTTACATGAGATCTTTTCCTTCTGAAAGGATACTTAGTTGGACTTGGTCCTACTGTTTACTTTTTTGTTGTATGAGAATGTGCTAGGCATCCAATAATTTGATTTTCCCCTGTTTGCATTTGGGCTGTGTGGTTCCATGTCTTAAGAGAAGTGTGAGTACCAAGCATTGCTTTTGGGTTACCGTGAAGCATTCTGTGAATGATTGTGTTGTATGTCATAGCTCTTATTAACTCTAGTGCCATTGCTAATGTTTTAATGTATGCATATATGTGCCTTGAGGGAGTAGTTTGTGTGTTTTACTAGCATGATACACAAAAATACTCCCTTCCTTTTGCCTCTATTATAAATTAATACATGCCATCAGGGGACCTCTTATGATGTAAAACTGTCATTGTGTGAACCATATGGATGAGATCCCATGAAAGTGCAGATGAGCAGCTACCAACCCTGTGAACAAAAAAAACCTCTCTCCCTGCTAGCCCCTGGTGACTTGCATTAATTTGTTATGAATAATTCACATTCCTTCATCACAGTTATTACTCCTTCCCTCATCTTTTGTTTGTCATTTTTGAGAGGCACACCCTCCACTGTGGCAAAACCTCATCTCCCAGCCCCCGGCAGGGCTTGCCTGCACCAGGCCATGCCTTCGTGTCCCGGCACCCAGTCGAGATGTCACACCTGCACAGAAAGGACCCTGATGGGTTGATAAACCTGCCCGTGCATGACTTCAGAATTAGTGTGTTAATTGAGAAGGTAATGGGTTAATCAGGATCCTGCCAGATAAGAGCCTGTGTTGCAGAGTGGATTGGTTGCCAGGCAACGACACCCGCCAAAACGAGGAGGTTTTGTCCTTCTGCCGAGTGCAATGTAGGCTTTTATCTTGTGAGAGTTCGGGGAAGGGAGCTGCACATTCGCTGAGCCTCTCAGTCTTTCTTCACCTGGCTGAAAGTATTTCAGGGCAAACATCAAAGGGTTTCCAAGTCTGGTTCTGTAGTTGTAAGGCTTCCAAAATTCAGATGCTTGAACTTTTTGAAGTCTCATGTTTGCCTTGTAACCCAAACAGGTCATTCCCTCTGTTCTCCTAACCTGCATTCACATCCCTTCCTAAATCCACAGTACTTCCGTTTATTAATTTATTTTTTTCTCAGCAGACCTCCCCTTACGCAATTTCTTCTAAATAGCTGACCAAAGCTCCCTCGGTTTTGATGATGCTTGACCAGGAGAGATTTGGCTGTCTGTCTGTCTGCATTGCTCTACTGGTATCTCAATTTGGGGTTTGCTTTGCCTTATGCATCTCAGGATGTGTTACTGTCCCAGAGAAACAACAGAGAACAAGGTTGAGGACATCTGACTTGACACAGACTTCCTGTTGGGTTTGGGGTTGCTGTTGTTGTTTTTTGAGAATTGAAAAGGAAAATCTGCTGTGGTTGTTTGGAATATTAGCTTTTTCTCCAAAGGCTTCTCAAATCTGTGGAGTTTTGGAAGTTTCTGAGCTCTAGCCTGAAGTCAGGGATGGCTCTCTCTGAACGCTGGTGGAAATCTCATTAAGAAATCAATGAAATTCTGTCTTTCTAGTTTGAGGCTACTCAGAGTTGCATAAATATAATCTTTGGCATGTTAATAGGTTTTCTCACAAATACAGCATGTTGAGTATTTTCTGTTTGTGCAAGCTATGCACTTTGAATAGAAAGCTCTTCCTATGGCACAATACATTACTTTGCCAATTTGCTTAAAAAAATCATTGTTGCATTGATCGTGTTTCCGTGGTACTAGCTATATACTTTGCTACATAAGATTTGCAAACCCAAAGTATTTCTAAATGTTTGCTTGTATGTATATACTTTCAGAAGTATTTTTTACCCCCCTCCCCCATGACTTTTTCCTGCATTCTGTAGTTTTACAGTTGTGTTAACAGCTTGTTCTGAATAGGAGTTCTGTAGCTAGACAGCACTTTTTTTTTTTCTCCATTTACTAGGAAGGAGAGTGACAGGACACTCTGACATTTATATACTTATCTCTATGTACTGTGTCACCTGGCCCTATTGTATTGTGGCTTACTTGTTTTAACAGCAAAACTATTGTGACGCACAACCCGCTTCAGTAAGCCATATGTGAAGAACCTTCTTTCTGCACAAGCACAATGGACATGTAAGCAGGTGAGCCAAATGTCAGGACTCGGATTTTGCACGTGTTGAAATAGCCTCTCATTTGTTGCATCTTAATGAAATACAATACCCAATACCTGGTGGGACAGCCAAATTGCACTATTGTACTGCATTTTGTTTCTGAGACCAGTGTAGGCTGTACTGTAATATTTTTCCTCTGATTCTGGTAAGATGAGTCCCTCAAATCTATTCTCTTCTTTGTTGCATCTTGAGTCAATTTGCTGTAGAATGATTAAATTGTCCTTTTGCGTGGGAACTGAGACTTCTTTGACAAGCTCTGTGCCTGTCATCCTGAGACCACGTAACTAGTCTAGTTTTGATCTTTCAGGAAGACTGTGCTGAGATGGACAAGACACTAGTCAGATTAGTTAATGCGATTTGTAAAAGAGGGAAGCAGATTAGGATCAGAGACTCCATAAGGAAGGAGTTTCTGGCAGAGGTTATCAGACAATAGATCACACAAAGAAATAATTATGTCTCATTTTATATGGAACAGAGCAACAGTAGAGGACAAAAATGCATCCCCTGCATAATGTTGAAAAGGCTGCCTTCCTTTTAGAGGAGAGCCTACTCATCTTTTAAGTGATCAAGGCATGAAGGTTTATGTTTGCTGTCAGACTAAAACTGCTACTTTGTATCAGAAAGCATTTTGAATGTGATATTTTATTTGTTAGTTAAATTGCTGATCGAGCTAGTAAATGCACTTTAAAAATAGTATTACAGGATGTAATGGGTTCCTAACCCAACAGTAAGGCTGAGGAAAGCTGAAGTTCATTCTTTGAATTTAATAGGCATCATCCTAACCATAGCAGTATTTTCTTACAATTGCTCACCAAATTGCAGCTTACAAGTCTCTGGTTTAGTTGACTTTAAGCACTGTATGAAATGCTGGGAGAACTCTCCATGGGACAAGGTTTGCCAGAGCTTTGTTGAAGCAATTGTACTCACAGAGTCAGAAATACGGAGCAGTGGGACTCTAGCAGCTGCACAGGCAGCACAGTGATAGAAATACATCTTTTCTTTACTGAGATACTGGTCACCTTGCATATATATGCATATATATATATTTGTATATATCTATATAAGTATACAAATCTATATATTCCACTTAAAAATATAGTCTAGCAACATGCTAGACAACCCTAATGTTAAAATCTGAGCTCAGGCCCTAGAGAATGACCCTATTTGAAGAATGGACCAAAGCATAGCACAGACTGGGGTCAAAAGGGACCTCTGGGGGTCATTTAGTCCAACCTGCAAGCTCAAGTAAGTCACCTAGAGCTGGTTTCCCAGGACCATGTCCAGGCAGCTTCCGAATACCTCCAGGGTTAGAGACTCTACCACCTCTCTGGGAAACCTGTGCCAGTTCTCGATCACCCTCATAGTGAAAAAGGATTTCCTCATGTCAGAGGGAAAGAACACCTCCCTTTATCTGCTGACAATACTTTGTGTAGTGCAGCTGAGGATACCAATGGCCTTTTTGTGGCTAGGGCACATTGCAGACACATGTTGGCTCCACCAGGACCCCCAGGTCCTTTTCTGCAAAGCTACTTTCCAACACCACTTCATATTACCTGCTCCTTAAGAGACGTCTCCTAGAACTGGCAGAGGATAATGCTTTGGCTAGGCTTTGGTATTGAACTTTTATCAGTCACTTCTTAGTAGCGGGGAGTGGAACGGTTTTAGCTTGACGTCTTTGGGCCTTATATTAAATGTCTTTTAATTAGATGTTTAATTAGATTGCTTAAACATACAGATTCAGTAGACTGTCATGTGAAAATAGACTGCTTTACACACTTTTATGCCTCTGGATTTGAAGAGGAAATGGTCTGATATGCCTGCTGCTGCTTCATTGTTCAGTATGGATGACAAAGTAGTGGGAAAAAATGTTTCATGTATTTTTATGGTAGTAATCCTCTTCTCCCTTTCTCTGGGCATGTAATAATGCATCATGTTATGGATGTAACAAAGTCTTGGTAACTTAAATGCTGACTCTATTTCATGAAGAAGTCCTAACAAAAAAATTAAGATTTAGTCCTCTAAACCGCAGCATGTGTTCTTCCATGAGAGTCATATCTGATGGCAACCACACTGCCCTGACAGCTGCAGAATACGACTAATGCTAGAGTTCGGTAAAATTATTAGGGATTATGAAGCTTGGTTTTACCTACAGCACTGTATAATGGTTTATGTGTGGAGTAAAACAGTTGTGCTTCAGGGTAATAAAAGCGTGAACATTGGTAATAGCTTGAGTATGTTATTTGTAACATAATAGTTTTATGTCATTGTTAACTTAAAAATGGTTTGGACCTGAATTCTTAGCACTCTTATTTAACTTTTATATAATGTATACTAATGCTCTCTAATTCTCTTCATATAATCTGAGACTGAGGAAACAAGTTCCATGAAAGAACTAGAGGATATTTAGCTGCCAGTAAGAGACCTGAGCTGAATATTAGTTGCATTTAAATATTGTAAAGCATACACAGTTGGAGTACAAGACAATTCTTGAATTAGAGAATTTAAACTCTGTAGGCTTTTAGGCTCATTTCTGCCAACCATGAAACAGGGTGTCAGGAACCTTACAAATGGGCATAGCAGCATGCCTTCATTTGTCTTCACTTTTAACAGTTGGAAACACATGTTGGAACAATGTGTCATTTAGAGCTGGGTGAAATACTTGATGCTCACTCTCCCAGGAGCCAGACACAGAAACAGAAACCTGCTTTGTGCCTGATTTTGGGCAGAAATTTCAACAGAGACCTCCCAGTTTCGATGAACTAGGATGAACTCCCCAGCAGTCTCTGGCCTCTGTGAGGTGGGACTCTTTCAATCCTTTCTTTGGGATCTGTGCCACTTTGCATAGAAACTAAAGATTCATTAAACAACTCTGAAAAAGTGGCTCACTAGGGTGTCTCTAAACTACTGATGAAGACACTCATCTACAGTTGCTGGGGTAATTCTATATGCAAGGGGGAAAGTATTGTCTCAGGCATCTTTCACCTGGTGGAGAAGGGTCAGGGACCCTGGGGCTCCAATAGCCTAGTTTGCTAGGCAGAGTTTACTGAGGGAATTATGGAGAAGAAAGAGGTGTGTTTGTCCCCCAGGGGATACATGTGCTTTGGTCCAGTGTGCTGTAGCTGGAGGTAGCAGCATCCTCTGTCCTGTTGATGGGACTGCAGTGCAGACACCCCCCAGGACACCAATTCACGTATCAGATAGAAGAGGAAGGGTCCCTGTGCCACTGCCTTTTACTTGAGTGACTCCAGCTTTTCCTCTCTGCTGCCCAGGGTGAAATGTTTCAGTCAGAGTCCAGCAGGACATTACAGGCTAGATGAAATGCTTCCTGGCTCTGCTTTCTTTCATTAATGGAAGAGAAAAGAGAAAATTTAAATTCAGCCTGGATCGAACCTTTTTTTTTTCTCCTTTCACTTCATCTGTTCAGCTGAGAAATCAATTATTTGCACAGACTCAGTATCATGAGAGAGATCTTCTATTACCATTTCCTATACTGAAGAGCTTATTATGGCTACATAGGGGTTATTGTATTCAAAAGCAAAGGGATTACAAACTTCTCAATGTCTTCTATAGCTGCTAGTAATTATTTTTGCTTCCAGCTATTTTACAACCACTAAAGTTCATGTTTAGGTTACAACATTCCTTGTGTGAATGTTTGCTTTTAATTAATAGAAGGATGTGCTGGGCTTGTCCTTCTGCAGTGTAGACCCTAATCCTAGCAGAAATAGCTTACAGTAATGGTAGAGCTCTGAATATCTCTTTCCTGTGAGAAATGTAACTGGAATTCCCTGACTTCCATATTACTAGCCAAAGATACAAATGCTTGGGTTTTATTTTTTTGTCCTGCCGGCTGTATTAGATAACTTTGGTTTACTCTGCATGAAACACAGTGCCTGACTTTTGTCAGCTGTCTGTATTTTTCCCAAGCCTGCAAAGAAATAGCTGCTAACAAGCAAGCATCGGTGTAGTTAAAATTCAGCGTAGATGATAGGTGGAAATATGCTGCGGGTAAAAGGGCTGCAGCCACTTCAGCTAGCTGTTCCATAACAAACTACAGAGCTTCTAACAGGACTAAATGTCCTGGCTCTCCCTCCCCACTGTGGAAATGCTCTCTCCCTCCCCTCCCTTTCTGCAGGAATGAGAAAAACTCAGTGCAACCTAAACATTTGCTGATATCATCTGTCACAAATAATCCCTAAAAAAATATTAAGGGAGAGGGGGGAACAGCAAACCTCAAACCAGTGTTTAGGCCATAGAGGCCAAAGGCATTCGTGTTTGTTTCAAGATCGTCGAGACCAGATTGGAGGTCTGGTATTTTGCTGGTGACCGCTGAAGAAGAGGGATTTGGCTGCTGGCAGAACATAAAGCAAAGCTGACAACAAAGCTTTCCTTTCATGCTATCCAAATGAACACATTTCTAATCTGAAATTCAAATACTTGACAACAGAGAGCCTGTGAGCTGGACTTTGAACGGGAAATTGCTTCATGGTTTTAGCATAATGAATTAGGCAGTTAGAGTAAATCCATTTAGAAAGCATAGAATGCTTTCACATGCCTTGTAAAACCTAAAAAACCCTGCTAATATCCTAAACTTCTCATGACTTGCAAAAATGTCTAAATGTTCTGTGCAAATGTGGTTGTGCATGTTATGTTTGGCTTATTGTAGCTATGTAGTTTGACTCTTCTATTTTACAACACGCTGATTATTTAGATAAGATTGTACCTTAATTAAATGCCATAAATAACAGCTAGGACATTCTTTGAAAATGAGCACTCTCACCAATAATGAGAGTACATTAATTAGTCCTGACACTCTGTTCTGGTCAATTACTATTACACATTCTGGAGATGCAGCATTAGGCTGAGAAAACAGCTGGGGTGGAGTCACACTAAGAAAATCAATAGAGGGATTCTCTGAACTGTTAACTATGCACTGGCAAGCAGCAGCTTCAGTCTCGTGTTATGGAAAACACCAGACCCATTCTACATATCAGCCTTCATAATCTTTCAAGGGGACCAAGCAGAGGCAGTGTTACAGGTAGCATAAGGAGAGATGCTGTAACAGGACACAGAGTGAGGAGCTATTTCTCTTGTGCATAAGCCTGACCTTGGAAATAATTTGTCGAGCCTCCTGGGAATGTAATGTTCCTTTCTTCTCTGCTTTGCTTAAGCAAACAGCTGTGAATAGTACTACTTGGAAAGCCAAGGTTAAATGCATTCCACTCACGTTTGCAAAAAGGAGCTTTTTTTTTTTTTTTTTTTTAATCTTCAGCATTATTAATATTTTGGGGAAAACATTCAAATTCTTGTTTTTGAGATTCTATTCTGCTACAACGGCTGAGCCTGAGACGTCATACTGCCTGTATAGGCAATTGCATAATGGCTTTTCAACAAATGCATACAAACAGATAATAAGGCACAACATTCTTGTATTCAGAAACTTACTAGGTATCACAGCAAAACCACTGTTTTTTCCCATGGAAACAAACTGAATAAATAAATTGATTTTATTTTAGCACATAATTTTTAACTTTCCCATCAGAGATACCATGGTACAATGAAATAGTTCTTTGGGTTGGCATAGTGATAAAAGAACTATCATGGATTATTTTGTAAAGAGTTTTTTAATTATTAATGAGTGTCAAGCACCTAATTAATGTTTACAGTTAGGAATGTAAAAGAAATCTGTCCCCACTTTCTCACAGCTGCTAAAATATGCATAGGTCTTTTTAGGTCCTTGGAGATGCATACTGAATATATGTATACAAGCATCTGAACGTATGCATGATGAATTAAACTGAGAAACATCGACATTTAAATGCATTAAAACTATACTGAGTTGGAATAACAATTATCACCAGCAGCACAATATAAATATTTAAACCTACTGTACCTATGGAGTACCCACAGAGACACCAGGCTGAATTTATGAAAAATCAATTCTGAATGGCACCTCTAGCAAAATAATGGGATATGGAAAGAAAGTGTCTTCAAATCATTAATATGGAGGAAATTTTAAGCCTGCATTATAGACTCGTTCCTAGGTACCAACACTAACAATATGTTTCCATATCAAGACTTTCTTGCACACAGGGATGGCATAAATATCAAGCAATGCAGCTAGGTTCTGCCCTGCTGCAAGGTATTCTACTGCTTGAATTACCCCACTACATCAAAAAGAAGTATTCAGATTTTTTCATTTAAGAATTAGTTGAGAAGAAAACATATTTTTTAATTTCTAACTTGTCCAAGAACATGTTTTTTCCACACATTATTTTATCCTATGTAGGAAATAAAAGAATTAAGGACAGGTATATATTTATATATATTAAATTCTTCAATTAGAGCAAGATGTCCAAGCTACTTATTGGTGAACTATAAAGGTAATTTGTTGTGCCAGAGCAAGAAGAATTTTTCATTGATTTTCACCGAGTGTCATTCTTTGTGATTGTATGTTCATGCAAAAGTCTCACTGAAATTTATGAAATAATTTGATAAACAAGAATGTGCAGGATGGTCTTCACATGGAATTTGGGACTGAGTCTAGACTCTTATTCTCTGATACAATATAAAGTTCCCTGATGAGTGAAGGAACAGTTTAAACATGAGGTAAAAGGTGATAAAATACTAAATGCTTAGGTTGAAAGAAGAGCAACATGTTATTGAATAAGAAAAATGTATTCTGCTTAGAAATGACTCTCTGGATGAGAACTGATGGCTAAGTACTGTTTCAGCAAGAAATAGCAAGATGAACTAGCCACGCTTACCGATTACTATCACAAAGTAGTGACTAATTGCTGACGTCTTAGCTCTAGATTCTTGGTCAGCTTTTATGTCAGCTTACTATATCAAAACTCTATTTATTTTCTTTTTTTTCTTGCTTGCACAATGTGAAAAAGTGAAGAAGTGAAAAAGTCCCTTCCATCTGAGAGAAATAATTCTCTTTTTTGCTGTAGTTTGTAAATTATTTGTAGTAAAACCGCTGTGTAAGACACTGCTAATAATATCATCCAAAGTGCATGACTACTCTTACACTGCCTAAATCATAGTATCTTATTTTGGAAATGCCTAAGAAACATGAAGTTTGTATGTGAGCCTGTAGGTCTGCATGGTAAAACCCTGTAGCTCTTCTCATTGGAAGATCTAGGTTGCACCATCTAGAGGTACAGTGTCAAATTTGAAGTTCAGTGAAAGCTTTGAGCCAAATTTCTGTCATCTCAGCCATGCTGCTCTCTGAGGCATGAGTTATACTCCTTCTTCCTTTGTAATGACGTTGGATAATGTTGGGAAGGGGAGAAGCTATTTAAATTAGAAGAGGTGTCCAGGTTAATGGAAGGTTATCAGTGGTGATCAGGAACTCACAGGGTTTGTACGGCAGTCTAGGACAAAACATGGCTCCTGCCTCCAGCATATTTTGCTTCTTGCACTAGGGCTTATGAGAGACTGTGATGATACAGCTCTTTCATATAGCACCTCCACTGTGTGAAACTTCTCTCAGCTGGATGTGGTTCCTTAGGCTCCTTTCACAAAGATGTGGTCCATTTATGCAGGAAAAGATAAGAACCTGCCTTTCACAAATATAAGAATCAAGGTTTAATTTCAGGTCACCCAACTAATTTGACAGGTAAGACAGTATCACACCATGTTCTTTCATAAATGTGAAACATGCAAAAATTTTCATTGTTAAATTTTCACTGCTAAATTTTCTCTCTGAAGAACCAGAAACAGGCATGTATTCTGTGACTACAGGGACTATACATGTTGCAACATGAAGACTTTCAGCAGAAATATGTGCTAGAATAAGTCCTGGATAAAAGCGTAAAAATATCATAAAGTGATTTAACACACACAATGTGTTCAAAGCAACTAAATTGTGTCTCAAACAGCAAATAAAAAATTCATCTTTTTAATCAAATATTCAAAATAGAAGGTGAATTTATACTGCAGTGAGCAGTTTGCTTCTTTTTCTTGACCTGATTTATATTAGAAAATATTTGATCTCCTTTCCTCTGCTGATCCCCACCAATGCAGGCAGCTGTTAACCTTAAATTCAAATTCTCTTATGTTGCATTTAGGTTTCAGAATTATTGTATGGGAAAGGAACCTCCTTAGAGGCAATCTATCCTGTGAATGAAATATGAGCAGAGTTGAAATGCACTTTGATTACAGTAAGGTACTGAAGCAGGTTGAAATGAGATTCAATAAAACAACTTTTCCAGCAAAATCAGTACAGTGATGAACCACTGCTTTCCCAAACTGATTAATTTGTTGAACACTCTTACTGTCTGCTAATTGTCAGATATGTCTAATTGCTTGGAAATCATATAGTTTCTGCAGCAAAGATTCAAGAAATGCTATTAGATAATTAAAGCATAAAGGTTATGCACAAATGTCAAATCAATAAGGACAGTAAACATGGTTTATCAACCACACCAAGTACACTTTTTCAATTGTAAAATGTAAATAGGTTTAGAATAGAGTGGTCTGGTGGGATGATGGATGGGATATCCGTAACAGTTTAATTAACTCCAGTTTCCTACATGTTAAAGGTTTCTTCAGTCCACTGGCTTATGTAACAAACCCTCTTAGGATTTCATTAGCTGTTGCTCAATATGAAGCGCAGGATGCTGTTTTAAGGGGTTACGTTTTACTCTGCCCTTCTGTTGAGCTTAAAGTCCTATCAAAATACTACCTCTGTTTTCTCTGAAAATATCCAAGTATTTTAAAGTATCAACTGAGGATGTTGAATTGGTATTTTGCTTTTTATTATCAACAAATAAATGGCAACAACCTCTAACAAAAAACCACAAAAGCTGCTTTAGCTGCACATAATTGATTTTATACTAAGAGACTACTGTGTTGGCCTAAAGATTGTTTGATGTAAATTTTTTCCCTAAAATCTGGGCTTAAATTTAACTCAGTTCTTCCAATTTCCTTAATTTTTTCAGGGATTTGGATGCTTTTTTGTTGATAGCAGGAAGAAAAATTGCTCTCTCAGATGGCCTGATTAAAGGAGAATCCAAACTTAGAATTGCAGCAAAATTAAGTTGGTTCTATAGTTGTTTTGTTTTTGTTTTTGTTTTTTGTTTGTTTGTTTTTTTAATCATACAGGGTATTTATCCTTACACTTTTTTAGCTGATAAAAAATATTCACGTTCTATTTTAAATGGATAAATTATTCCATTCTGAAAGCAAGGATTCTGAAGGTGGGGCAGCCTTTTCTATCTGTGTCTACTAAAGATGTTTTTTTTACCCCTATAGAAAAAAAACATAAATCAGCTTGTATTCAATTTAGCTTCAGGCAATTAAATTTATTATTAGAAAATAAAAGAGTAATTTAACCTTTAACCCTCATGGAATAGCTTTATTTTAAATTTAGAACAGAGAAAACCTTTCTATTTAAAACAAAATACTATCTAGCTTTTCATGCTGCCTCTTCAAGAGCTATAACGCAGGAAAACATCACATACAACCTCAGTTAATAAAGATCTATTTGCTTACAGAAGCAGGCTTTAATAATGCTCATTAACACCATTTTCTAATGTTCCTATGGGAAATGTTATCAAGCTCTTTGTTAAGGACTTATTTAATTTAAATTAGCAACTGCTGACCTACCTTGTACATAGGAGGCTATGAGCAAATGTATTTTGATTCTGTAATGACATTTTGGTTTAAGCTGAATATATGACAACTATATTTCTTATGCCTTGGAAATTACTTTCAAAAACATCCACTGTCAGTGCATTTTAAAACTACTCTTTTAAGATGCTTCTTAGTGTCTCCAGACTGAGTCAGACATGCATGACTATCTTTATAAACAATGATTTAGAGGAAGAAATTCAACACTGAAGATTTACTGCTTCCATTTCTCAATAACTTTGTGCTTTCCTTGCCCTCTGCCACGTTATCAGTCATCCGTGTCCCAGGGGAAATACTACAGGCTTGAGGTTAAATTAAGGTTCTATCTCCAGTGATTGTCTTCAGCAAACCCTGTATGTTCCCAAACAAACCTTATCTGCATTGAATGCAGCCTTAAATGCCAAGGGACAACGGGGACAGCTTTCTTTCTTGTTGACAGGAGTGCTAAGATTAATATAAGATAGTGTTTGAAGGGGAGAAAAAGTAACTGAGCTTAAAAATAAATTGTACATACATTAACCTATTAATCAGAATCCTGTTCTGAAGTAGAGACTAATTGGGGAAAAACATTATCAGCCCTCACCTATTACATAAGGTAAAAATAATGGTGGACTCAGAAAGAAGTGTTGTTACTACATCTCTCTTACTTAGTCCTGCTAATTAAAAAATCAAGTGGTTTTGTGTGCTACACATGGGTCACTCTGACACTTATTTCTGGTTATAACTCAAGGAGGTCCCTGGCTCAAAAGATGACATTATGTGAGCTTATCAAATAAAAGCAGCATAAAATAACAAACTGATTCAATACAAGGCTTTTCCCAGCTGCTTTGAGGTAAGGTAATAGAAAATTGAACTCTTAGCAATTGCATAGTTGTGTATGTGCTGAATGGCACAGACTAAGTTCCAGGTCATTACTGGGGTGATGAACCTGGCAAGGAATAGACTTGCATCATTTTTTAATAGGAAATGTTTTTAAAGAGCTATGGGTAAGTGGATAATCACAGGCTAGTAGAAGTGTCCTTCAGGGCTGCTGCTCCACACGCCCATAAAGTCAGTTTTGTGATGGGGGATGGAGCTTTCTGGGGAACAGAAGCCTTCCCAGGGCCTGGCTGCAGCAATAGCATCAGTCTGACTTGCTCCTTGGGCTCCACAGTGCCAGACCTGCCACATTTGTTTCTGCTGGCTGGAAAATGGATACGGGGTGGCCCCTTCCCAGCCATTACTCTGAGTGAATGGTGAATGACAGGCGTGGACCCTGAGGGATAAGTAGAATGTATTTAACAAAGAATTTACTTGTTTAGCTAAAGTTAAGAATTAAATTACAAGTTTTCAGATACAAGAATCAAATCCGAAATCTTATTGTTGCTAACCTGGGAGGTGATTTGAAACTGGGCTTGATACAGTGCCACATTTTGACTAAGTACAAATTCGCTTTATTTTTTAAATGAAAATTTGCCTCCTTCACAAGCTAAAAGATATTGTAGAATTAGAGAATGGTTGAGGTTGTAAGGCACCTGTAGAAGTCATCTGGTCCAATCCCCAAGCTCAAGTGGATCCCTCTAAACCAGTTACCCAGGGACATGTCCAGAGGGCTTTTGTATCTCTTCAAGAATGGAGACTCCACCTCTCTGGTCAACCTGTACCAGTGGTTGGTCACCCTTACAGAGAATGAGTGTTTCCTGGTGTTCAGAGGCAACCTCCTGTGTTACAGCTGGTGTCCACTGTCTCTGGTCTTGTCACTGCACATCAATGAAAGGTGCTTTCCTCCATCCTCCTTCCACCTCCCTGCAGGTATACATTGATAAGATGCCCCCAATCCTTCCCTTCTCCAGGCTGAATATTGCCAGCTTCCTTAGCCTTTCCTTATAAGAGGGATACACCAGTGCCTTCACTATCTTCATGTCCCTTTGCTGGACTCTTTCCAGCATGTCCATGACTTTCTTGTAGTGGGGACTCCAGCACTGGACACAACACTCCAGGTATGGCCACACCAGTGCCGAGTTGAAGGGAAGGATCACCTCCATTGACCTGCTGGAAACATTCCTCCTAGTTCAGCCTGTGATGCCATTTGCCTTCTTTGCAGTAAGGGCACATTGCTGGCTCATGTTCAACTTGGTGTCCACCAGGAACCCCAGGTCCTTTTCTGCTGAGTTGCTTTCCAGCTGGGTGGCCTCCAACAAACACCAATGCATGGGGTTATTCCTCTCCAGGTGCAGGACTTTGCAATTCTCCTTGCTGAAATTCATGACATCCCTGTCCTCCCACTTGTCCAGCCTGTTGATGTTCTGTTGGTTGGCAGCATGGCTGTCTCACATATCAGGCACTCCACCTAGTTTTGTGTCATCAGGAAACTTCCTGAGAGTGCGTTCTGCCCCATCATCCAGATCATTAATGACAAAGGTAAACTGTACCAGACCCAGATTTGATGCCTTGGGTACACTCCTAATTACTGGCCTCCAGCTAGACTTCATGCCTTTGATGACCACCCTCTGGACCCAGTAGATTAGTCAGTTTTACATCCACCTTGCCAATCACCCAGACCATACTTCAACAGCTTCTCTGTGAAGATCTTACGGGAGGTAAAGGCCTCACTGGAGTCTAGGCAGACAATATCCATGTATCTCCCTTAATCTATCAGGTCAGCCACTTAGTTGTAGAAGTTTATCTAATTGGTCAAACATGACTCCCCCTTGGTGAAACCATGCTGACTACTCTGATGATTCTCTTGTCCTTCATGTACCTGGAAATGATTTCCAGGTTTATTTGTTCCACCACCTTCCCAGGTATCACAGTGACCTGACCTTTATTAAGGAAATTATGTTTATTTTTGAAGAACAGCTTGGGGTTCTTTCAGTCATCTTAAAGATGTGGGTTTTAGGACTGGGAGAAAAAGGTGTTTGAGTGTCGGGATCTGCAACAGAAGCTTCCAAAGACTTACAGTATTTGTATTTGCTACTTTATGTCCTCATCTATCCTGTCTTTGTGTAGATCACATCTGTCTTTTTAGTGCTACTTTATCAGTTCAAATGATATTACTTTCCCACTTACAACTTTTTTCTCACTCTTTCATATTGGACATGTAATTCATACTAGCAATCTCGTCATTAAAGAATTCAGTGTGGAGATATCTGTAGGAGCTACACTCACACCGGATCTGATTCATTTGAGTTTATTTTTTTTCCTGTGGGTGGGAAGCAGTAGCTATTTTTTCTCCCAGCAAAATAATCAAAATGATCTGTGCTGCTGTATTTGAATAGTCTCAGACCAATGCCCATATTTAACAGAGAAAAAAAAAGAGAATATTTGAATACAAATTACATATGAATACTTTAACATATGTTACACATATTTCCCTTTTTATGATCATACTGTCACCCTCCAGTAAATGATAGCAGAAGCTGGGACATGGCAAGCTATACTCTTGCTGGAGAAATTAGTGCTGCTGCACTAGGATGTTATCTTAGTAGAATTAGCTTGTGTAGTGTGTGTGTTTGACCTTTAGCAGAGGTGATCACAAACATGACTACCCACTTCCAACAGAGCACTTGTTTTGGGGGAACAAGCTCATCCAGGAGACTACAAGGCACAGAAAACTACCATGCTCTTCCCAAGAAATGCGAATCAAAAAAATAACAGTGGCTTGATGGTTTTGTGTAAACCAAAGACTGCTCAATTGTCTAGTAAAAGAACTTGTAACACAATGTGTGACAGTGCCACCAGGTGCTCCCTGCAATAGCAATGCATTCAGACAGATGTATCTTAATTGAAGTAATCCATCTCAATCAACTGGGCTGAACAACTCCAAGATGTGTCATGAAATGACGTGGTGAAAATTCCTCAGCCTTTTTCCTCTGTATGCTTGCACTTTTTCATTGTTATGCAAACTAGAATGTACTTTTTATTCTGTCAGTAAATAATTTATCCATTCCTGTGACCAAAACAGAGATCTTGTCAGCGTAATGGGTATTATTAGAAAAATTATAGAAATTTTCTCATGATAAATTTGTTCTGATGTATGGAACTACATAAACACATTAAATTACATTAAATAAATTAATATATCTTGTTTTCATAATATCATCTCTGTCATGTTTTAGATTGCCATCTGTATTATAACAATAGCAGTAAAGAGTGATAAAATAATTTAATCTACTGTACCAACTTGTTTAAAAAAATAACCATTTTCTCATTCCTTGACTTTTGCTAAAGGATCCACATCCAATCACCTAGCTCTTTATAATTTTCTGATGTTCTCAGAGGTTTTCTGGCTAATCACATTATGTTGGAAGATGTTCTTTATGTGGTTTTCAGTTCTGTTGTTCTCCATGAACAGAAGGTTTGCCATCTCTCTGTCAGATCTCTGTTTAAAGAAGTTGCTGCTTTTTCAGGAACAAAGATTATTGACTTGTTCACAAGAGTAAAACAAATTGCAATGTGACCATTCTATCAGTGCCATTTGTGAAAGTGGAAGTGCCAAAGAGTGAATGGATCTGCCCAATTCCCTATGTTCTGTGCAGTGTACTGCTTTACTTCCACTTGTTGCCAAAACTTTTATCTCAGTAGTGCCAATTTGATGAAAATATGAGATGTATCTTGATAAGAACGATGTCTGTAGACTCAGTGCATGTCAGAACATCATTCAAAACACAATAGTAAGGTTTTCGCTAGCAATAATTAATGGATTTAGGTTCATCCTGCTCTGTGCCTGTCTGTGGGATCGGTTAACAGAGATAAAGACAGTGTGTAACAGGTTGTTTTTTCTCCATCATCTCAGTGAGTTTTGTGATGAAGCCATCTGACTATCAGTTTTGAGATTTTGGGAGGACTGGTACAAGAAAGATGGAGAGGAACTTCTTACAAAGACATGTAGTGGTAGGATGATGGGGAAAGGTTTCAAACTAAAAGAGAGTAGATTTACATTTGGTATTAGGAGAAAATATTTACTGAGAGGGTGAGGATACTCTGAAACAGCTTGCTCAGTGATGTTGTGGCTGCCCCATCCCCAGAAATGTTCAAGGTCAGGTTGGATGGGACTTCGGGCAACCTGGTCTAGTGAGAGGTGTCCCTGCCCATGGCAGGGGGGTTGGAACTGGATGATCATGCTAGTGTATTCATTTTGCCTTAAAGATTATGACTGGTACTGGAAAAAATGGGTACTCAAAGCTTGGCAAAAAAGATTCCTGGACCCAAAAAATGCCTTTCAAATAATAATTTTTAAGAGTTAATAGTCTACTGATGTTCATTTGTCATTACCTTCTGACCCTAAAAATTACTCTGACAAGAAGTAGAAATCTGGTTGTTTTTTAGAAAAGTAAGATACCATCATTGGCTCACCAGCTAACCGTGATGGGTGTTTGGCATAATTGCGGTAATGTACAAAAATATTAACTGTTGAACTTGAATGAAGTTGTTATTGGGAAGTAATTTAAAAAGGCACAGGGTTGTTTCCAAGTCACCTCACATATTTGGAAAAGGAAAGGTTAACAAGTCATTATAATTAGTATCTTCTTTTAATCTTATTTGCATTTCTCAGCTATGAATAATTTGCTAATTCCACATAAGTTACAACTTCAAAGCAATTGATGTTTAAGTAGTTTCTGTCCCTGAAGAAACCGAAATTAGGCTCTCTCCTTGGGATTTTAGTGACGTGAAATCACTTCTATATTATGTCAGGGCTACTACAACTAAGTCTGAAGGTCACAAATTTAAGAATAATTTTACCAGACACATTCTAGCAAATGGTATTAACAAGTTCTATGCATGTTTATTTTTAAGCTGTGCTTAAAATATTGACGGAGAAATATATCCAAGAAGATACTGCTTGACTCATGCAGGAGACGAAGGTGTTCCAAATATGTATTCTGCAAATAGATTATGCAACTCTGACAATGAAATCAGTTTGAATTGGATCAGTTTGATTTCTCTGTGGTCTTAAGATAGAAAAATAAATGTATATCTGTGTTTCTCTAGAGGCTTTCACTTTTTTGATGTTGAAGTTTTGTATGCAACTGGTGGGTTAACTTTTACAGTGATTGCACAAAATGTTATGCTGGTGTATGTGAATGGCACATCCGCTTTTGCATATTCAGTTCATAAAGAACTGACTGTTGTTCTTTCTAAGGCAGTGACTACTAAGTGATGGTTCTTCTGTGTTTTGAAATAAGCAATCTTTATGTTTGGGTTATTTGGCTGGGGTCATTTATCCTCTCTTCTTGTTTAATATGAAAGTTTATTTTTTTCTCTTCAAGCTTCTTGCTTTCACAAGTGCTTTTGTTATAGGTAAACTAACATTTAAACTACTTCTATCCCAGATTCTCTTGGGTTTGTGTCTGTGAGACAGTAAAAGTTTTAACAAGATGGGTGACATAAGCTGTGGTCCAGAGCAAGTGAAGATGAAGTCTTTTGAAGATGGTAATGGAGAATCATTACTACTTTACCCTGGAACAGGTTTCCGTGCTCTCCAGTGTCTATGTGTATTGCATAATAACATTTAATATTCTGTTGACCAGAAAATTTTGTTCTTTGCTTAAAAACAGTAATAGTGTTATAATATTTATCTACAATGAAAATTGTCTAGGGAGCTCTGAACAGGACTGAAAAATGCCTTACGTAACTTCTCCATACATTGTCAGAAGGATTGTTGTATAGTAAATCCCTAAATGATACTGAGATTCTTTCCTCCATATGGCAAAGCCACTGCAGTTCTTCAAAAATCTACTTCCTTCTGCCTATTCTCTTTTCTATCCTCCTCACTTTCCACAACGTCACTTTTAACTAGTGAAGTCTTCCATGTAGGCTTTTCATGTGTCTGATTAGGTTACAGTTTGACCCAATCAAACGCTTGAGAAAACTTTGATTTTTGTAGTTTTACTCAGGCAATTCTCATATGCCTGTTGCTACTTGCATGACATCTTTGGGTTTTGATGTGCCTTGTAAATGCACTTTGCTGCACGTACAATTGACCTACTTATGTTATAACTTGTAGGGGAGGAGAAGTGAGTTCAATTGACTCCTGAATGCCGGTTTTAAAAATAAAAAATACTAGTTTTGTTTGTTTATTGACTTACTAATTGGCTTGTATATCTTGTTAAAAGTTGAAGACTAAATTTATTTTGGGATCAATAATGCCTACATGTAAGTATTAAAGCAGGACAAAGATCGATCTGCATCAATAATACAGTTTATATCGTTAACACTGAGATGTCAGGACACTTTTTGTTGTGAAAACATTCATCTCTGGAAATGTTTCACTTAATTTGATTCTGAATATAAAAGAACTATAAAGCATATTAAATATGACAACATAGAACATAGGCACTTGTAATTTAATATAATTTTCCATCTTTTTTGTCTCATGTTGTTCTCTTAGTTTTTCCTCAAAAATACAATACTATAAATGTTTCCTCCAACCACTTTGTTATTTTGATAATATTACTAATAAATTTTATGATGCAATTTGGATATGTACACATCTTTAGGTTTTTAATGACTTTTGCTAAAATGCGTACTTTGGAAGACTTGGTGTCTCAAGTAATTGGAAGTAGCCAACAAACATATTTCCATTACTGAATGTCTGCAAATTATTTTGTACCAGTTTCCCCAAATCAACTCTTGTTCAAATTCTCAGAACTGTGGACAGATGTGGGATGCATGTTGACATTGGAGAGACAAATAACTGTAATAGTTGTGACATTTAAGGTCCCTCTCTGTCGATGGAGAACAGGGTTCAAGTTATTCAGTGGGAAACAGAAAATTAATCTGTGCTAAAAGTGACTTGAATTTAATAGCTCTTTTGGAGTTATATAATGCACCGTGTACAAATATTTCTGTCAGTTACTACAGATTCCTAAATGCAGCCTTGAAGTTCCAGAGATTGTTTATCACCAGAAATTATGTTTCCAGCAGCAAATATCAGAAACTTGTTGCTGTCCTGTTCACTCAGCAGGATGAGTTCTTTTTGCTCAACCACTTTGTATATATTAAGTAGCTGAGATGACACATTTTGAAAGCCTGTAGGATAATTCAATAATTTAAAGAAATATATTGATATTATTAAAAACCCTTACAGCTCTTTCTTTGGATAAGTTCATTAGCAGAGATGAAAAATTCACTTTACTTTAAACTCATAATCTAAGTTTCTCCTAGAGCTTTCTTTTAATGGCACATCACTATGTTTTCCTTAAAATCCTTAGTTTTCAGAGATGGATTAGGATTGTGCTGGATATTATTTGAAGTCTTCTCATGAAACTGAGTTCCCTTGGAAATTTCCATATGTGAAAATAAAAGTATTTTGCAGCAAGGTCTGTTCAGGAATGACAGGAGGAACAACTTCATCTGAGCTGTCAAATCTTTTGGGGGTTTACATTCCTGTGTTCAAGCATAGTTCGGTGTCTAAGTATTTTAGGATCAAGTACGTCTCTGAATCACTTGTTTCTGACATTTGACTCTTCCTTTGTGATCTCAAGGGCCTCAGAGGATCAGAACTGAAAACTTGCTGCTGAAGGGACGATGCTGTGGCATCAGGTAGGACAAGACTCTCCAGCTGACCTGGAAAAGCTCCAGAACAGGACTCCTGACAACTGATCTACCAACATCAAATGAATTAGATCATGACCAATGATGTCTTTGGGTGCTGAACTTCCAGCCCTCGGCAGCACAGTGTTCCTGTGACCTAAGGAAAAGCTTGACAGCAGTGTTTGTCTGCTGCAGCTCCTTGTGAGCTCTGCCCAGATGATCTCTACTCATTTTTTTCCCATGAGAAAAGCATGGCTTTCTGTACTGAGACTGTGCTGCCAGTCATCTTGTTTCTGCAAAAAGGGAAAATCTGCCTATCAGTGCTACTATATCAAATATGTGTGCATTGTTCTGTTGATACGGCAGTAATTACAGTGTTAAGTAATGGGTCATTGATGTTGCATGACAGTAGATGAGTAATGTTTTTGATAATGTTAATGGATACCAGGAAAAGATTTTGAGGAGTGCATTCATTTGACTGTTTTGCTTCCCTGCCCACAAATTTCTTTAATTTCAAGTGGGCCTCCTACAGCACAGGAAAAAATCACAATTGTAAACATTGAGCCATGAAATATTGGCTGGGAAGTTGGGGCAGTTAATTCACACAAGTACAGAGTTGTTTGGGTGTTATGATTAATAAGGAAAATATTTTAAGCCAGCATGACAAACCGGTACAAAAGCTTTTCAATGAGATGTATTTAAATTGCTGCACTTAGAGTGAAAAAACTAGATTGATGTAATGTCCCCGTGTAGACATGCCCTTGTTCTGCTTGCCTCCCTGCTTTGATCTGAGATCAGGGAGTGAGATGAAAGCAGAGCAGAAGAGTGCTCTCTATTGTACCTCTGTAAGTGATCACATCTATCTTCATGTGATGCCATGGCAGCTGAGGCCAGCTCAGGTGGCGGAGCTGATTTCCCACAGTTATAAATGCAAAGGGGCTGCGGGCAAGGAATTTCAATGAGGGGCACTTGATTTTGCAACTTGTTTCCAAGGCTAACCAGCATGCCCTGAGTCAGCCAACTGAAACTTTTGCTCTGCCTATACATTTAGCCACATTTTTGGGAAGGGGTTGCGTCGTTAGAGACAATGGTAGAAGATGTAGGTCCTCTGTTCATTTCATTGCACGGAACACATTGCTAATTAAGTGGCATATGCAAATTAGGAGTAGTTTCTTAGAATTAATGTAGCTGTTCTGACATAAAAGAGAGGAAATGAGAAGAGTGTAACTGAACAATTTAGTAATTGATGTGATCTATAGGAAAATGAACACATTGTTGATAGATCTATGTATACACGAAAATATTTCTTGTCTGTTTTCTTCTAGTAGTGAGGAACAAGAATCGTGGTCCCAAACATACTGTGTTAGGCATCATGTGGAAAGACTGTCTTCATCTAGAATATCTTACAACACTGACTACATCTGTAGTCATCCTGCTTGGCTAAGCTTGTGGGGATGCAGTGTGACATAGCAAATAAAAATAACACTAGGGGCAATATAGGCCCACTGATGAATGAGGTGGGTGCCCTAGAGACAGAGGATATAAAGAAGGCAGAGGTGCTGAATGCCTTCTTTGCCTCTGTCTTTACTCCTGCAGGCTTTCCCCAGGAGCCCCTGATCCCTATGGCCCCAGAAGAAGTCAGGATAAAGGAGGAGATTGCCTTGGTAGATGAGGATTGGGTTACGGATCAGTTGAGCAATCTCGACATCCATAAATCGATGGGTCCAGATGGAATGCACCCAAGGGTGCTGAGGGAGCTGGTAGAGGTCATTGCTAAGCCACTCTCCATCATCTTTGGTAAGTCGTGGGCAACAGGAGAGGTGCCTGAGGACTGGAGGATAACAAATGTCACTCCAGTCTGCAAGAAGGGCAAGAAGGAGGACCCGGGTAACTATAG
>VZRW01002065.1:0-40453 GCA_013398125.1 Aegotheles bennettii | reverse complement strand
TGCCCAGAGAGGTTGTGGAGTCTCCTTGGCTGGAGACATTCAAACCCCGCCTGGATGCGTTCCTGTGTGATGTACTCTAGGTGACCCTGCTCTGGCAGGGGGCTTGGACTAGATGATCCTTCGAGGTCCCTTCCAACCCCTAGAATTCTGTGATTCTGTGATTCTGTGTGTGATTTGTTTTCATGCAGAACAAATTTTTTTATTCCCTGGTGGATGCAGTGTGGAGGAAGTAGTAAAATCTTGTTCTTCTGAATTTCCATGATCTGCTGGAAGCAGCAGCGTGTCAGCTTTTTCTGGAAAACAGAACTGCTGGAGCACTAAATCATACCCTTTTGCAGAAAATGTTGAAATGAACTCAAGGTTTATAACTTCCATACAAAAAGCCTTTTTTTTCTGCTGTCCATGGATCAAATTGTTTTCTATACACCCACATAGAAGCTAGCTTCATTCTGCACTTGATAAGTTGTTGCCGTAATTTTTTCATTGTTTATACAATAAAGGGAACTACTCTTTTCCAATCTTCAAAGGTAACCATCTTTCACAACAAGAGTCTTTGTCTACTCCAGTAATGTAAATGGAAATAGGACAGCATATATAATTTTTAAATTAGATCTTTTATGGCCCATAACTTAATAAGGGTCAAAAGCTTCAAGTATGTTATAAATTATTTGTTCGTGCAAGCAAAATGGTACCACATTCACTTACTTTGTCTGTAGATTCTTTATGGGAATTATAGACTGAGATCTAGAAAGAGAGTTTATTTTATGTTTAGAAAAATACTCATTACTATTGCAATTTAGTTCCTTCAACTAAATGATTTGTTTTCTTCCTACCACCATTGATCAAACCTTTTCATGTCAAACCAGTAAGAATTGAATGAGAATTCAGTAATCTGAATCAGTCTGTTCAGACTGTGGCAGTGGTTGATGATGGCTACTTAAAATCCTCAAAATAACCTGAATTGGAGGAATTCCCTGTTCTGTACGGAATTAAATATTATTTGGAGTACTAGGGAGTAAAGGAAGATCTTGAACAGTCTGATTTTCTTATTTTCTATTTTATCATTTGGGGTACACCCATAAGAAAAGATGTGCTGCTTGAAGGACATTAGTTCCATTTGATTCTGGCCATGGACTTTTCCCACAAGACTTAAATGCTGATGCTTGTCTTCTGGAGACCTAGTCTTGTAGCTGCAAGAGCTGTCAGTAGTTACTGTGGTTGTGAAATCTGATTCTGAGTTTGCATGAGAATTAATAGCTTTCTACTCAGGCATTTCAGCATTTGTACTAATTTAGTGGTTTCTACTGAACAGACGTGGGTTTCTGAAAGTGGGCAGCACTAGGGAAAAGGTGAGCCCTTCTTTATTCACTAGAAGATGGATGGAATGGAAGCAGCCAACAAAATTAGCTACCTCCCTGGAGGCTATGGAAAATAGTCTCCATTGTAGTTCAGAGCTGAACTTTCATGAGCATAGACAGACAATTGCATGAAATTGGGTTGAATTATGGGTAGGTAGTTTAGTAAGATGGACTACTGCCCATTGGGGAGAATTTTGGAGCTGTGAAAAAATGATCTCTGATAATGATAATGGATGTAAAGATAACAGTTTGTCTTAGACTGAGATCACTTTCCAAGGTTTTGGCCTTGTTTCTTTTCCTGAGTATCAGATTTATCTACATAGAAGAAAAGGAGAAATGCAAATCAAAAAGTGGGAGAAAAAAATAAAAACATTACATACTTGCACTTCCAAATAACACAAGCAAGTCAATTTTATGCAATTTACCTATTTCTAATCTGAATTATATTATTTAAAATATTTAGAATGTGCAATATTTATGCAGGAATCTATGGTTAATAACACAACAACTAATTTAAATAATAACCTAAAATATAATTCAATTATATCATATTTTAATATAACAACTTTGTACAAAAACAGACTAAAAGAAACAATCTGTCTCATTAAAATTCAACAGACATTTAGCTCAGCTGGAAAAGGACTTATTTCAGCCTTATTCACACTGAATTTTTAGATAGATTACAAATACACAGGCTTAAACAAAATTAAATACAAAATACTTTAAGAGCTACAGCACTGAAAATATTTGAGTGGCAGCATCTGTATATTTTTATGACATACTGTATCATTGCCTTTTCAAATCGGAGAAAATTACAGTTTTGCAAACCATAATTATATTGGATCATACTTGATGGTTACACTTTGTAATGCTGAGCCAATATTAATCAAGTTTCCCTAAATTTATACATACTTGCTCCTATCTCATGTTGGTGTGCTTCGTGTAATTACAGTCATCTATAACTTTTATATGTGGTTGAGCGCCACTCCTACAAATCTATATATATTTGAGATCCAAACTTTCACACTGTCATTTTCATCACAGCTCTTTCAACTGAGTGATACTTTTAACTCATTTACCACCTCAGAAGCAGATGAGATTCTGTTCAAGGAAGGTATTTTCAGTTTAAAGGGTTACAGAAAGAGGGGAAAATCATTTGCCAAGGCCTCTACCTGCTGAACAGTTGAAGACTAAAGCACTAAGATCAATATTATGTCATTTGAGAATTGTTGAGAAACAACAAAAGAAGTTAATTTTACAACTTCAAGAATGTAGTTTTTGCAGGTCTCAACTAAGGCAGAGGACATCAATGTCTTTGTTGAGAGAGGCTATGATAGTAGACTGAAACCTGTCTCAGGAAATGTACAGCTGTGTCTGTGTGGTGTATGCATGTGAGCTGCCCTCCGAGCACTACCCCATGGAAGCTGTATCTTTTAATTTGGTTTTGAGTTATGAGATGCTGTACTGGCCATTTGAACCCCTGCACTGTGCTTGACTAGGTTTCCTAATAATCTCCCTCCCTCTAATCCTGCAAATTCTTGAACTTTAATCAATTTCTTGCTAGGTTCATGTGAGCAAAGGCTTACATTTCTAATGTGTATCTTCTCTTACTGGTGAATGGCACAGCAACTGGTGAAAATCCAGCTCTTCCTGGACCACAAGGTTGTCCTCTATTTAATTTAGGGTCTTCTTTGAGAATGTCTCCCTGTCCTCCGTTGCCCAGCCGGTAAATTTTTCTGCTTTTCATGCAATAAGTCTCAGTTGTGTTTGTTTTGTAGATAAAGGAAAATGAGGAACTGAGATCTCCATGTGTTCTGTTACAATCCAGACTGAAGAGAGAATTAGAGCTGGGTTTGATTCCCAGGTTTTCATTTCATCTAGTAGGACAAGTAGTTAAAATTTCCCTGCAGAGTGCTGTCTGGCAGACGAGACCAGCCTGCATGTTGCCTCAGGAGCTGTTTACTCTTGTGTGTGCTTTGACAGTAATGAATACCTGTGATTGTGTCTTTATCCCTAGTCCTGTTTTTACAGGAAAACTTACTTCTCACAGTGATGCTACTACTCTAAAATTTGTGAGGTGGTTGTTAGACCTTACTGCCTCTTTCTCTGTTCTTTCCAAATGTAGATTTAATGATCATAATTGGGATGCAACTACTCCAGCCATATTCAGTTATGGATGATATTCAGTCAGGATCTTTGTCACTCAGCATCCTCTGATTCTGTTTCCATGTTTCTCTTGCTCCTTATGGGTATAAATATTTCTGTGAATTAATAGTTTTATCATTTTTAGATTTTCATTTAAAAACTTTTCTATTTCTGCTTTCCTGGGTGTGTTGATGGTAGATGGGATTTGCATTAGCTGATAAAGTTTTCATCATTTTCCTTTTACTCATCTCATCTTCTTCTCATTTCTTTGCAAGGGCTGATGTGAAAATCTGGTCCGGGAGCCTGTGTGTAGAAACTCATGACCTGAAAAGGGAATGAATCTAGCCTTCTGTCAGGTATGTCTGGCTGATCTTTCCCTGTGCTTGTTGTAAGCTCTGACTGATCTTGAGATGAAAAGTGAGCAAGTTCTGCATGTCCCTTAGCTCTGAGAGTTGGGTTAGTCTTGGAGGCATCAAGATCTACTGTAGCCTGCAGATCCAAGGAAGGGCATACCTGCAGATAACCACAAAGGAGCAAAATGCAAAGGTTTCACAGACTGATCTGTGACAATTTACTTGGCTTCCTCTCTTGGGAAACTGCCCCTTCACTCTTGGAGGACAAAATCCAGTTCAAAGAAGGACTGTGGCCAAGGCAGCCAAGCTTGGGGAGAGGAGTTTGGACATAAGGCTGTTCAGTGAAGGAATTGTGGCATTGGCAGCGAAACCTTGTGCAGAAGTAATACAGGTTACATTTTCTAACAACAGAGTCAGTTTTATTCCTCCATAGAAAGAACAAATCACAGAGAAGCCTGTTTTAAAAAATATTATAATTTTTATTTTAGTCCACCCCTCAAACTTATAATTTAATGATTTACTGTATACTCCTAAAATGTTAATAATTTAGTTGACCGTTTAAGCTGTTTTGCTATGAAAGGAGATGTTTGTGATTAGTTGCTGCACTTTTGAGAGAAAAGAGAAGATTATTGCTCTTATCATACTGATGCGCTGCTGGAGGTGTGTTCGTAGTGCTGGACTCATTCCTAATTTGGCTCTTGAGTTGTTTTTAATTTCCCAGTCCACTCCACCCTTGCTTTAAAGGGCTGGCAACCTAGACTTCAGCAGTTGCAGCCACAGTTCTGTAACATCTGTCTTTCAAACAGACAATTTTCTTTTTTTTTTTTTTAACATAAACCCAAGATATTACAGTGGGATTAAAAATCTGCAATCTGTCATTTGTGTTGTACTGCCTTTAATGAACGGCCTTCAGCTAGACTGTGTAACCACATGACAACTATATAGCTTTAAAAATGTGTGAAATGTTAGGTTTTATTTTAAAGGCAAATAATTAATTTAGTGGAGATATTTTTCCTAACCACACACATGTTGAAAAAAAATGTTAAAACCACAAAAAGCATAACATCCCACCTCTGATCTCTTTTTCATGTTTCAGTGGTGGACAATTTGTCTTAAGCCAAAAAGAGGTAAAGCACATCTGACTTTTATGTCATTTGCCTTACCCACAGGAGCTGCTTTGTCACATTGCTAGCATTGTATAGATCATTTGCACTGGAGAGGAAAGAACCAAGAATTCAATGAATTGCAGCTACTTCTAAAAAGGAGCTGAAAATCAATACTAAATTATTGTTCTTTATAGCAGTTTAGGTTCCTCATGTGTCCCCTCTGACATGTGGATGTAGCTATAAATTAATTTAGTTTGAGGCTGTAAAGAACCTAACTTTCTCTGGACTGACTAGCTGATGTGCATTAATGATACAAAAATAACACACCTTGGCAGGATAGCTTTTGAGGAGTGCCGAACACTGCAAGTTATTTTTACAGTTTAATGAGATATAGGCCCATACTTTCAGAGGGAGACACAGTGAGCAGAGCACTCTGTAATTTACTGCTGTAAAATGATCAGGATTCATGCTGTCTATAAAACATGAAAAACATTCTTCATTCCTTACCAATTAGATCATAGTTACAATTCTTGGCTCCTTTGAGCTTAAAAGAAAATTCTAACTGCTAGACATAAATGAATGCTGTGGTTAAATTAAACCCTTCAACAGCCCAAATAGGCTTGAAAGAAATGCCTTCTGGATGTTATTAACATGCATATTTAAGTGCTATTTTTAAAATTTAACTGCAAGCCATAGAAAGCACAAATGTTTATAATAGCTATTTCAAAACTGAAACATTACTTTGAAAGGCATTTTCATTGCTGTTAACTTCTTCCCAATAATTTTATTTCAGATTTTACTATTGCTGATTTTTTTAAAAAAATTATTTTTTGCTGGTGATGACAGAAAACTTGCACTGAAGGCCCAAGATATCATATTTTTCCAGCCTTGAAATGGTGAACCCTTAGAATATGTCACATATCAATGCAAGGCTCAATTCCTTAAACATGTCTGATTTGCTGTGTGAATAGTCCTATTTATTTCAATGGGGCCTCAATGTTGAAGAAGTACATGCACATGTTTGCAGAGTCAGTGCTTCGGTCTTGTGCTTAGTTTATAGATGCATCTGCTCACAGCACAAAATTAGCTGTGATGTGTCCTTCAGCATAGAGATCACAAAGCAGTGTAGAGAAGCAGAAGGCAAGGAAAAGAACATATAGCAAAAGGTTTTGGTTTTCTGTCACAGGTTGCTGGTGTGGTTAATCTTCTCTGCCTCAGTACTCCACTTTCAATTCTTTTGCAATTTGGTCACACAGAAAAGCCACAAACATTGTTTGTTCCTTACAAGCAATGCTGATTGCTAGACAGAAATGAATTCAGGGATAGCTGAGAGGTGACCTTGTAAGACTTCAAAATATCAAAGTGTGCCATTCTGATATGCCTGATAAAAGTGTCATTTAAATATCCATGGAAACTGACTTTCACGTTCAGCTCGCTGGCTTTGGTCATAAACAAAATACTGGACTGTGATGGGATTTCAAAGGTATACCTGGTCCTTTTGATCTCTGCAGCTAATTCTTTCCCTCAACTCAGTCCTTGGAAGGCTATTGAAGGTGCAGCTAAGCTAAATGCACAGTGGGAGCACTGTGATCTGTTTACTGCTTTGATGTTCTCTATAGGCTACTGCTTCCTGTGAACCAGGAGTGCATGGCAAAACACATGTGAATACTCTCCACTTTATTAAAAAATCACAAATGCATTCATCTCTGTGCATATGTCTATATTTGCATGTGATAGATGGGAAGCAAGATAAACAGTCCTGTATTTCCAGGGAGGTATTCAAAACCAGGCAGCAAAATCAATAGGAATTAGTGTCCCATTTTTGCTGCAAATTTGAAATGTGTTTGTGCCGTGTGTTGTCATCAGAAACCTCTCCAATGTTTTCATTATGTAAACAGTATTTAAATCTAGGTGGTCATTTAATTAACATAACAAACTATGGAACTGTTGATATAATAAGTGAATTAAAGGAGACAAACAGTGCATATTCTTTCTTTTCTTATTTTGCACCAGCCAAGTCAGACAGATATTTTTCCAGGCTTTGGACAAAGTTCAATGTAGCCTTTTAAAATAGCCATTTAATACAGCATTTTAAAGTTCATCACTGTAGAATTAAGAGCTATCCTCTTATTATTTTATTATCTTGTTTAGAAGTAGAATATTTCTAAAACTACAGTTGTTTTCTCTCATTGTTAGCATAAAATATTTTCCTGCCTTTTAAAATTGCTCCAAAGTCTTTGGGGAATGTATTGTTATATGCAATGCTATGAGAAAATCCCTGTTATACTGATATTTTTGTTTACTTTCATAATTACTGAGTAGATTAGCATGCAAAAACACCCCAACAAAACCAGACCCAGTGTTTTTAAAGATCTTGACACCTTTTGTTGATTAAATCTTAATCAGGGCTTTCAGGTTTCCTAAAAGATTGATTCAATAATATCTCCCTAGATTTTTGGTCTTTTTACAATACTTCATTGATTTTTAGAATGAATTTTTTTTAAGCTTTAACCCATCTATGATGTATAAGCCATTAACTATTTTTTGAGAATGTAAAAATGACAGGATCTTTTCACTAGCTGCTCTTTCTCTTAAAAGACAAACATAAGAATAAGAATGTCATCAAAATGGAATAATTGATCTGGAATAAATAATGAAGGGCACTGTTACTTTGATGTAAGAGTTTCAAAGCACTTTTAAGCACAAGTTAATTGAGCCTACTCACACTCTTTGGGATGAAGAGTTATTTAATATTATTCCCTTCATCACAAGCCTCATCTGTGAACAGTCCTGTCCTTGCCATACAGGTTGCAGCACAAGGAATATAAATTCAATTTCTACCTCTGCTAAGACTGATATAACAGAGGAGAATAGGAAGGTTTTAGTTAAGGAAAGAATCTAATGAACTAAAGTAACAAAACCTATAAAGCCTATTGTCTGTCACTTAGCTTATTTATTTAAATTTTGTTAAGGTGTGGGAGTCAGAGTGCAGTAATCTGCAAAGAAGTCCCATAACATGTCCTGAATTGCACATCAGCTGTGTGCAACATTAGGTTTGATTTTACTCTGTGTAAAGGAAAAATATCATGCCCCAACTCTTGGAGCAGAGGTGGGGAATGTGGCCAATAACTGGTAAATGCCAGGGGAAGTCTGTGACACTAGGGCTGGTGGCAGCTGGAAATAAGAAGAAAATTGACTAGAAATGTTTTTTGAATTTGACATGCAGAAATGGTGGGTGGAATGTAAAGGGGTTTTGTCCACGCTTTTGCCTTTTGGAGAGCAGTTGTGCCTCATGAAAAGGTCTAGAGTAAAAAGTTTTTCTCACTTTGGCTGTGGAGATAGCCTCTTTGATCTCCCACTTACTTAAGTAACTTCCTATTGCTCTGCTTCAAAGCAGAGTTTTGGAACTCCAAAGGATTTTAATAAAGTGTCTTGAAAAACACTGCTCCTGTTGGCTGTGATAGTTGTGGGTTCACAAACCATGAGACTATTCAATGCCCCAGCCACCAAGGAGGTTATGCAAGAGTGGAAATGGAGCAATCTGACGGGTAACACTTGTAAATATATGTGGTCAGTCATATATACATTATCACAGCTTGCTTTACACTAGCTGTCTCCTTGGGGAGGGGAAAACAAATCAAAGTTGTCTGAAACAGTGCAAATTTTGTGTGTGGGGACAGGGAGGTGGGGGAGGAGTGTTTTTGATGTCCTAATCTAAAATAATAGTATGGTCAGACAAGGGGAAAAAATAATGACAATCGGATAATTCAAACACTAGACAAATCAGCTGTAAACTGATTGATTAGTCTCTTTTTAAAGGACATTGTGGACACACAGTAATAAAACATGGTGCAGGGAGAATTTTGAAAGCGATGGAAATAAAGGACTTTAATGTTTCAGAACTCAGTAAACTCAAATTAAAAATGATATTCTTTTCTGCTGACTGAGACTGTAACTGAGCTGCATAGTAAGATCTGAGAGCTTGAGATATGAGAACAGTTTTATGCCACACAAATAGAG
This sequence comes from Aegotheles bennettii, assembly GCA_013398125.1. Taxonomy (NCBI): domain Eukaryota; kingdom Metazoa; phylum Chordata; class Aves; order Caprimulgiformes; family Aegothelidae; genus Aegotheles; species Aegotheles bennettii. The sequence goes on along the minus strand of VZRW01002065.1, from coordinate 31,471 downwards.
CTTTTTCTGTTTTCAGAAGACTGTGTGGATTTGGAGCAAGTCCAATCTATCTCTTCAGTAAGCTAAGAGACAAAATCTGTGGGTGAAAGAACGCTGAATCTACTACATTTATATTTACAAGAAGGGAGCTGTACATAGACATTCAGTCACCATTGCATTCTCAAGTGGCCCTCCAGGTTTTCTGATGTGGTCTTGAAAGGAAAGGCCAGTGTATGTCTGGTGTGTAAGTGATGCCCAGTGTGAAAGTGATGCCCATTGTGTAAGTGAATATGTGGCTTCCCTTGTAGGAAGTCTACATATTTTAAAGAACAACATTCTTTGTTGGCAATGTAGTCTGGCATAAAGTCTGCATAGTTGTTAAAGATGCAAGACTGCTGCCCTGTGGCTCCCTGAGCATTGTGGAGAATTTTGTTCCTCTTTTTTTTAACCATTCATAGATGACTGTCTTCAAGGCAGTGTAGCATGAGGACCTAGAGCTTGATCAGAAAATAACTGGAATAAATGATCTACTATAAAGTTTCCAAGAGGCTCTCCCTTCTCTCTCACCTCACTTTGAATTTGATTTTACTCCTCCCTGTTTGTTCTGCTGCTCATCTCACTCTCTCCTTCCCTGTCCTTTTCTGCTTTTTCTATTTATTCTTCTATTGTTGACATTCTCTTTCCTATGCCTCCCTCTTCCCTGCAGCCTTTTCAATGCCTTTATCTTTCATACACAGATGTCTCATTTGATCTACAGTGTTATTTTTTTCATCCACATATTCTATCCTTTGAGCTTTTTGCTTCCTATCTCTATTTAGTAATGACAATTATCTCTCTGTATGATGGGATTGGAGATGTACAAAGGAGGTAGTATGCTAGTCTCCTTTGCACACACTCTCTTTGCTCTGTTCACTCAGCAACTTTTTTCCAGTCTTCTCTTCCTACTCCTGTACTGCACACCCTGAAGCTCTGTCTTTTGCCAGTTTTCTCCTGGAGCTTGTGGTTATTGTTTACTATCTTGTGGGAGATTTCTCTTTCTTCACTAGGCTTTTCTAGTTTCTTTTTCTCTTCTTCTCCTCTTTCCCACTATTCTTCTTTACCTCTTATTTCTTCCTTTTCTCCTCTTTCACATTAAGTTTGCTTCACAAAAATGGAAAGGATTGCAAAAGTCAGCTAACATGAACAGCCCTCCCCTCCACCCCCCACCCCATACATACCTTTTACACACACAACTGCACAAACCCACAAAGAGTATAATGAGGTGAGAAACAGCAGGAATCTAGATTTCCCCTGGCTGTCTAGAAGTTCTTTGTTTGCCAGAACTCTGACTTCTATGAACAGGAGGTTTTATCTCTAAATACAAGATTATTTGCAATTCATGAATGTCTTTGTGAAATGAACATCTGAAACAGTTGAAGGATGCTTCCCAATGGGGTTGAGGTACTGTAACTGAAGTTCAGTGTGGCCTTGGACCACTTTTTGTCCAAAGGCTGATTTTGGTCCTGTGATTCTATTTCGTTTCTGTGCTACATCTTCTCTACTGTCTGCAAAGCCAGGTGGTGAGGACCTTGATGATTTTAACGGAAAAGTGAAGGAGTTGGAGGGAAAGCAGTAGGAAAGACACCTTTTTAAAATGCATGACTTGGATTATATTTTATAAGTTTCTCTACTGTTGATTTTTATTAGTTTTTTTTTAATTTTGTTTGGGAAGGAGATGTTAGGGTTCTGTCTTTTTTTTATTAGTTTGGTTTAGTATTTATTTTTGCTGTTTTTCGTAGTCCTTAAAAACGGAAAATGAGAAATACTCTGGGAAGGTCAAAAGAGGGGGTCTGTAGTGGCATGGCATGCATAGTAACATTGTAGTAGATTACAGAAGTTTCAACATTACTGATTGGGAATCTTCTACTAGTTAGAAAATTGGCCCTCTGTGGCATCACCAATAAATTGAGTTCTTCTTGTGTGTAAAAGTAAAGCAAAATGTAGACAAGAAGGAAGCCAGAAGCAGTAAAACCGCAAAAGATGAACTGGATCTGTCTGCTATTGAAACATTGGTCTCACTACTGACCTAGTCCTCATTTTTTAACACAATATGTAAATTAGGGTCTATATACTCATTTTCTAAAACTGGCAATTTTTTTATAAAGTGAATCTTTTGGTTTAGCTATATCTCCAGGACAAATAGTAACCTACTATGTCATAATTTTATTCCCTTTCCCTCCTTACTGCTCAGCAGGAGGAGCAAACTCTCAACAGATAATGCGTCTTTTCTTTTTTTCCTTCGAGTTATTTGGAAAAAGATGAAGAATGAAGGGTCTTGGTGCTGTATCCCTTCAACCAAATAGACGTGGGCAGAAGAACTCATTCCCTTCTCAGTGCAGTGGACCAGCAAAAAATGCTACTCTTGACTGTGGACAGGTAAGCAAACCCATCCTTCCTGTGCACAATAAGTGTCAGGCAAACTGTTCATTGACTTCTCACATGATTTCAAACACAACTTCAAGTTGCTGCATATCAGCTGAACTGCAGTATCTGGTTGCGTGCTTGCTTCTAGCTCTTGGCAAAGTAAGGTAAAAGACGTTTTCTTAAACTTAAATAAGAGATTTAAATTACTTACATTTGCAGTGGGCTAAGAGCCAACACACAGCTTATTACACTAACAGAGTTGATGGGGAATTCATCATGCTATTGCAACTCAGTCATGTAACTGACCTCTTCCATAATGTCTTACAGTGATAAGACAGCTCATAATGGGATAATGTAAGCATTATCCAGGATATCCTGGTAAAGACACCTAAAAACTGAAGATACTTCATGGTACAAAGGGCAGCTTCATTAATAATTATTCTTCACAAGTATGGAAGGAAATTAGTCCCTATAACAGGGGAATGAACTAGGCTATGACACTGACAAACCCTTATTTAGCTTCACCAGCAAAGTCCTGAGCTAGCATTGTTTGGTGAGAGCTCTTCAGCCTATACAGTCCTAGTTACAGGTCTGTATGTGCCCTTAAAGCTTCCTTTAAGAAAGGTGGTACTGCAGCTGGCTGGTATCTAGTAGCAAGTTTCTGAGGACTCTCTAAATTATAAGGTGCTTTTGCCATCCTCTGCCATTCATGCTTTTTAAACTGATCTGAGGCAGTGCAGATTTTAACATGAAGAAATGACCTAATTTCAAAACAGTGAGGTTTTTACACATAAGTGTATTTATTGCCTCAAGCTTGTGAAATTACCAGCAATCATTGAAATTTGCCTGTTTTTCCTCCAGCTTGGTTGTCTTTCTCCTCCATTTGTGGGGGTTAGGAGTGATGCTGCATTAAGATTCTCATTGACATCCACCATAATCAATGTCTCTAATCAGTGTTGCTCTGCTGGCATCACACATGAAACAGAGCAAGGTGCCTGGGCAGCACAAAACAGAAACTGGAGGAAAATCAGGAAAGGAGGGGGAGAGAGAAAGGGAAAAGGCTGGAAACAAATTAAAGAGTCAAGCTTGAAAAAGCAATCTTCAGGTATTTGTTGCAATTCAACAGGAATGTGGTTAGATTGTGCACTTCATGCCTTCTGTCTCCATAAGCACTCCATCATTCTTGTTTTATTGGCATCAGTGTCTGCAGCAGCATGTGCTTGAATTTGATGCACTCAGCTATTCACTGGAAGCATAGCTGAAGCAAACTAGTGATGCAGAGGGTAGTTAGCAAAGGCGACCACTCACAGAAAATCACTTGAAATTTGTTACTCTATTCTATATTGAAGGCTGATTTGTGACCACCATGCAATTTTTAGACTATCCTAACAGTGAAAATATTGAGTTTCAATTAACAAAATTAGCTAGGAAATGTGGTATTTTTCTGAATAAATTTCTACCATAAAAATTGTAACTCAGCAATTGGACTAATCACAGGGGATTACATTGAGGGGGAAAACAAATGAGCAGAAACACAAGAAAAAACTATATATAAATGAGGAAGTTGGAAGCAGAATATATTGATGACAAACATTTGCCTTGAATTTATGTAAAAAAGCAATGCTTAATGTACCAGTACCCTTTGTAAGACGAAGAATACAGGTACCTTAATGCTCATTCTGCATGGACTGTTAGAGAGTTCATGGTGTGTCATTAAATGTACAGTTCTACCACTCTTACTAGGCCATGTTTAATGAGTTAAAATATTTCCTCTCTGATTTGCAGCTCAGTTCCTCAAATTTCTACCTCAGCCCTTCTGTGAGCCATCTGTTACTCAACAAAAACAATTATAAAAAAAAGTCCATTTGACAAAAAGCTTTATTTAAACTAAATTTTTTATTAGTCCTTCCCAGATCACACATATTGATACCCTGTTTGCATCATTAGCCACAGCAGTTTTGGTTTTGGCCATATTAATATTTCTTGCTTAAATTCTATATTTGTACCCTTTTTCTTTTCATAAAAGTGAAGCTCAATTACTTTTATATTAGTAATCAGTTATTGATCTGTTATTGAACTAGTGCCAGCTCACTGCAATTACTTAAGCTGAGTAGCAAATGGGAAAAAGATCCTCTGTATTGATGCTAAGTGGCAAGTAGATAGCTTCTTTAAAAAGATACATTGTCTTGCTCTTGTGTGTGGAAGGATGACTCAAAATTATTTCATTATATATCAAAGGCTTTCCTCTGTCTTTAGATCTTTATCAAATACTTTTGTGAGACACTTTAAGAAGGTTCTGACTTAGGGAAAGAAATAAGAGGTTTCCCTTTGAAGAAAATCTAAACCCACAAATGAAAGAGTATGTGCTTTTGAAATGCTGTAAGAAGAGTTTTTATACTGATACAGAGGACTGTTCGTGAAGAATATGTTCTGCTTAGAAGCAATTATCATTTAACAGTTTAAACAGCAGCATTTACAGAAAACCACATTTTAAAAATAGTTACCTATTTTACATTTGTAAGGTTATAAAACTCTTTGACATGGCATAGGTCTCACTTCTTAGAGTTAAAGACTATGCCTGCAGTAGTCATATTATGTTTGTTGAGTGAAAGTTATTTCACTTAGGGAAATCAACTTTATCACAACATGCACTTTCTTTAGGGCAACATTAATGCATAAAGAACCAACCATAATTTTTCAGCTGTTGGATCAAAGATTAAAAAAAGGGACAGAGCTAGCAGTAACAGCTAGAATTTTTTCTTCCCATTAGTTCAGGGTTAGCTTGCGAGTTGTTTAGATTTGTCGTGTCCCTCAACTGACTATGTAGAGGGGTTAAAGTGACTTTGAAGAAGATGTATGGTCCAGTAGTCTGTGCATGAGTTTCAGGATAGGTGTTGAATCAGTGAGCACACTTACCTCTTGTTCTGCTTTCACTAGCCTCAAAAGCACCAAGTGAAGTAGAAGAGGGTAACTGATATCTATTTGACATTTGCATTTAATGGACATATTTCAAATTTTGTTGGATACATAACTTGTATTTTTCATGGATCCTTAATTCTTCTTTAGGGTGTGTCTGCCTTACCAATTTGGTTTGAAGCAGCAGCATGATTATTGAAGTAATTTCTCTGATTTTTCTCCATTTGCCTCGTGCTTTCTTGGGTCTGTAAGTGGTTCTGAGAGCACAAATTTTATTCCTATCAGGAGAAGCTGATGTACTTTCATATGTACTGGGGAAAAAGGTCTCAAATCCATGTGTGGGACACTAAAGTCCTCCAGGGATGGCTGATGCATGACTCTCAAGCACTCCAGCTTCTGTGATACTCCAAGTGGACACATGTGCTATACAGAAGACATGTGCAATATCTGCTTTCCCATCTGTCATTGCCTGCCAGCCCTCTGCTGACATCCAACAATGGTACACATCTCTGCAGCCCATTCCTCAGATGCCTCGGTTTTGGATAGAAAGACGTTTCCCTGCTTTGTGCATCCTATCTTTTGCTCCATCACTCCTTGCTGCACCTTTTTTTCTTCTATTTTATTCCTGCCCAACTTCTCCTTACAATGGATTGTGCCATTTTGATAGATACTCCTTCCACACAGCATAATATTCAAAGAGGAGAATCCTAAAGGAAGACTTCTATTGCTGTCTTCAACAACCTTACCACAATCTGCAGATAAGACAGAACCAGATTGTTCTTAGGGACATACAGGATGGGAAACAACAGTCATATGTTACAGCATGGAAAATTACAGTGAAATAACAGGAAAAAATGCCATGAAGGTATTAAAACACTGCCCAGATATGGAGCTTCCACTCTTAGAATGATTCAAAGCTTGACTGGTCACAGTCCTGAGCAACCTGATGTTTGCTGGCCCTGCCTTAATTGGGAAGTTGGACAAAGTCTCTTGTCTCTGCAGGTCTCTTTTAACCTGTATCATTTTATGAAAGATAAGTTCTCCTCACTCTTGAGCTTGGGTGTGCTTTTGACTCTCCTTGAACCATACTTCAGTGAACACATGCTCTATTTGTTGCATTCAGCAGTCTAACTAATGCTCACAGAGTAGCTAACAACTGCATTTAGTTCACCTGAAGCAGAGGTTGTATGTCCTGAAATAAGACTGTGGTTTTATATAATTAGTGTACCGTGGAAGGTATGTAAAAACAAACAAAAAATAATAAAAAACCCACCTGAAAATAAAAAAAGCCAAAAAGAAACCCAAACAACCCTTCCCTCCAAAACATGACAAAACAAAGAAACTCAAGCTTCCCTACAGATACTTAGAAGTGCAAGGTATACATGAATAGTACAGAGAAAAATGTACTCCCAAACTCCTTTAAACCTGTGTTTTCTTGGCCTTTAATTTTCTGTGGGTTTTTTGAGGACTTAAATTCAAAGAATATATCTTCACTGATTTTTAGGTTACATGAGCTACAGATTTTAGATATGAAAATGTAGAATACATATTGTCACTTTTAGCAGGAATGTGGCTCAGAGACAGAGATACCATGGGAAGACAATTTGACTCTATGAATTTTTAGTTTAAGCCAGTATTTGGCATTAGCTTAAGCTATACTGAAGTAAACCATCCCTGTGAGAAATATGCCTGTACAGAGATCTCTGGAAGTTTAAATAGATTTGTTTAAAAATGGCTTTCATAGCTCCAGAGGAGCCCTGGATTGGAGACATAGCCATCAGATAAAAAGGCAGTTGGCTCATATGAAGACAAAGAGCAATGTAAAAACACAGATATGGGATAAGACATTATAAAATACACGTGGATACACCTGAAGAAGAGTTTACTTGCCTCAAAAGATGACTGACATCAGGAAGAACAAAGTTCCTTACTTTTGTAGTAAAATGGAGAGTTATGGTTGTGTCATCAAAACTGAGATCTACCTGTAAGATATGTCTCAACAAAGCTGTTAAACAGTTGTTTCACTTCAAATCAGTGAATAATGCATTCATTTTTATGGACCAGGGCCAAAGAATAATAATGTTGATTTCATTATAAATGCAACAAATATTATGGCATAATTCCCACAATTTCATACCCTGAAAATGATGAACTAGTTTCTCCTTCCTCTGATGATTTTTCTTCCTGAAATGTTGCTGCTATGTTTTTGCTTTCATCTTACCTCTATTTTATCCAGTGTTAGATTTTTTGCTGTTTATCTTCTGACAAGTATGTTTTAAGACTGGGTGCCACACAACCACTTTTGGTATTTTGTTTAAATTGATGTCGATAGCTGTCTGAAAGCTTTATTCTGAAATGTGACATAAACGTACTTTGATTCCAACATATTTGTATCTCAAACCATTAGTAACTGATGTTTCATTTTTGCCCTGTGGTATTTGAAAAAGGCAACTTGGAAAACAAAACTTCTCAGTTCTTAAAGGAATAAAAATATTTTAGGGCTCTCTCTGTCATATATATAAATGACATTTCTATAGATATTAACAAATGCTTCTCTTGCAAATAAAAATAATTGCAAATATTTCAGCTTTATGAGTAGTTCTCAGGGTTCATGTCTTATGAAATGTCATTTTTTATAGATAATACACTTCAATTAGTCTGGGGACCTTACCATCTGTTCTATGGGAAGAATACTTTAATTTCTTTTAATTATTCCTGTGATTCACAAGTTATGACCTTCCTTGGGGACAAAAAGAAATGCCAGTTCTTCCAAGAACAAAATGTGTGCATTGGAAATGCAGAACCCACACAGTGGTATTAAAGCAACCAGCATCCTGCGTACATCAGCAGAGACACCAGGGAGCAAATACACTGCACTCATTTTGACACTTGGAGTGATTTAGTTATATACTACAGAGGATAAATATCCCAGTAATTAAGCAGGAATACTACGAATTGTTTAGATAGAAATTACAGCAAAGTTTTGCTCTATATCACAGAAAAAGTAAAAATCCACCAGAATATTGTTGCATGTTTTCTGGGGTAATGCACTGGGGACTGTCTGGAAGTTGCTTGCAGAGTGCTGGTGCCCTTCTTTAGGAGCACCTTCCTCATGGCAGGTCAAAGTCAACAGCAGAGGTGAACCAGAGTCTCCATGTTAAACATCTTTTATTTGGAAGAGGCAGCCACAGGCAGTAGAAGAGCTGCCCAAGGCACACGGTATATCAAAGGGGAGGCTGGATAGCGGTTGGTTCCTGCAATGAAATGTATCTGGTTTTCTTCTTACAGAGATGCGGGATATTATATGTTGTAAATGCATTTGGGTCTCTCCATCAGTTTTTCATATAGGTGAGATGGGTTCCCCTAACTCCAGGTTTCTAATACTGAAACTGGAAGGAGACTGCCTGGGCTGAGAGGGCACCTGTCCTGTGCAGCAAGTGCAGGTCTGGTCCTGTTACAGCCTAGGCATGATTCCCTCCAAATCAGCATGTGAAAAAACAGTGGTAATGTAGGGGGGTTTAGGACATCTCTTTCCTTCCTAAAGTAGGTGTGCCCTCTGATTTTCTTGTACTGAGGTGAGTTGGAACACAATACTCCCATCTTCATGGTATTGTTGGTGAGCTGGGAGGAAAAATGAACTTTGCACCCCAAAACAGTCTTCCAGTGCCCAGGAATAACTCTGCTACAGTGCCAGCAAAGAAAACAAGGGCTGAGCAGAGATGAGAGCAAGTTTATGCCCTGCCAGGGACTGTTCCTCGGGGAGAGGCTTGTGCCAGTCTCACTTTGCTTTCTGGTGTCTGTCACAGTGTCTGTCATTCTGATTTTCTTTTCCTACCTTATTCTCTTTTACAAACCAACACCTTTCATGCTCCATAGTACCCTCTTTCTGGTCTTTTCCAGCTTCTGCTTATTTCACCTCTCATGCTCCATAGTACCTTCTTTCTGGTCCTTTCCAGCTTCTGGTTATTTCTGTTTCCTGGCATATGTACCCCTGGGTGTGGGATGGGAAGGTCATCAGGGAAGTGAAGACATAGTTGGGGCTGAATGTGGGCCGCAGCTGTCCCCTAGCAGAGGAGCTGCACACATTTAACTGCATCAAAACTGGACATGTGCCATCCACTCCAGAGTCCAGCCACCAGGGAAATCTGTTCCTGTGGCCATCACCTCTAAAAACCTCAGACCTTGGATTCATGTGATCTGGTTTTCAAACCAAATTTCTTAGAAAGATGTTTCTGGCTTCCTTATGTGAAGACAAGAGCCCGGGAAGACAAATTTTAAAGGATCCAGTTCCAGAACTTAAGTAAACAAATTCTGTAATTTTTAAAGATAACAAGACTTGTAATAACACTTTGCACTTTTCATTGCTCAATTTATGATTCTTCGACTATTAGGCAGTATTGCTCTTTGCAGGGAACCCCATCCTTGTTTGTTTGTATTCATTGTCTGTCACCGAGGAGACTTATGTACATTATCTACACACAGCAAGGGACTTAAGTTCAGTGTGGTTCATTCACTATACCTTTCTTCCCTTCCCTAGTTCTCTCTTTGCAGTGTTATATTGTCCCTTTCTCTGTTACACTACTTGTTGCTGTATTTTTGAGGCACTTTTCAAATGCCTTAATAAAATCTAAGTAAATTCTTTCCACTCAGTTACTGCTCACAACTCTTTTAAAACATAAACAACTGATCTCAAAAGGGCTCTGACATTATTTCACTTTTAAACTCTGCTCATTTGACCTTGCAGAATTAGTATTATCATTAGTGTTGTATCCTTAATCTTATCATTAGTCTTGTATCCTTAATTAGTCTCTGAGTCCATTTTCTTTAGAACATAGAGATTTAGCTTATGAATCTATAGTTTCTATGACACCCTTTGCTCCAATTTCAAAAAGAAGTTCCTCATTAATAATTTTCCAATTTCTGTGAATACTCAGTTTCTATGAATGCAACACATACTGTACCCTTGCCAGTGTTGCCACTGCTTTGATGCTGTTCTTTTCTGAAATGTCAAATGACTTAAATTTCTCAAATTTGTCAATAATTTTCCTGTCCATAATTTAAATGTTTTTCAGGGCAAGATTCCCTAGTTTATCCTGTGCTTTGTAGTTAAGGTTTCTCTTATCTTTCATGGTAAAATGGGAGTTACGGGCATGAACAACTTTTTTTCCAATTTTAGTTTTTGTTTTAATGAGTGTTTATACCTGTCATTGCCAGCAGCTTTGAAACCTTATCTTCTCAAATTCATTTCTAAAAAAATTTTGCTTTGGAAGTAGAGCTTCTTTCTACTTAATTTCCAGTTTTCATTACCTTATCACAATTTTCCGGATTCAGTTTGTAATTCTAATGTTATCAGTAGTGAAAAAAGACAATGAACTGTTACAGGGGTTTGAGTCAAGTTCACAGAAAAACGTTTAAACCATCTTTTCAATATGGTTATTTTTAATTAATTTTTTTATATGGCTATTTTAAAGTCTTAGGCTAACCCAGGCAAAAGACTTCACCCCTCTCAAATTGACAACTAAACATTATTAAGTTTGATTTGGAGATTTGCCACACATTTTGTACTGGATATACATCTTTGACTCTCTACCAAGGTGTGTTATCTCTTTTCCAAAAGGGAAGATTAGAGAAATTTTCTGAAGTGCTGAAATGTCAGTTTGTATGTTCAATCCCCAAAACTTAAGATTGCATCCTAAATAATTTAATATGTCATTCAAATGTATTAAACCTATGATAGAGGTACATTCATTTGAAGTTTTCCTTTGAAAGCAAGACGAAAGCACAGCATTCCTGTCATTCTTATGCAGCACCTTTTTCTTGCCCATGATATATAATTTGAACTCTGTCATCTGCTGCCCTTTAATCCTCCATTCTTTTTCTCAAGAAGCCTTTTTTCTTCATGACTGTGATCTCAAAATAAAAGACCTCAAAAACATATTTTTTTTAGTTTTGTCTTAGAAAACACCTTAGCTTCTATTTTGGAGGAAAAAAATAAATAAAAGTTATTTTTAATGTTTGTGTCACTTTAGGAAATCAAGACATGAATTTCATTTTGATCACTTGCCTGTGTAATGATAGTTCCAAATCAAGCTTGTTCAATGTAGCCTAAATCTAGGATTAATTTTAAATATAAGTACAAAAAAGTCATGCTGGTTTACAGAAATATTTGAACAACTTTGAGAAACATTAGGCTTAAGGACCTAAAACTCAAAACTGGAGTGATACAGTTAAAACAAACTATATAATTTGATTATGCTATTAAGTGTATTTTCAGACGGTTGTGCTAGAGTTCTAAGTATCTGGGGAAACTTCTGAAAGAGACTTCTGGACTATGTAGCATCAAAATATTTAATGCCTCAAATGAGGTGAGGCTAAAAAATCAAAACATCCAATATTTGGATTTTTTGCAACAATTGCCATGCTTTACTAGAGCTCACTTAAGCTAGCTTAAATAGTGGCTTATGGAGCAATTCACAGGCACACAGAAAATTCGAGGAACAAGCTAATTTTGGGTGGGACCAGCACAGAGCATTTTTCACAGGAGGTTTTCAAAACAAGGAAAGAAGCTCCCCTCATTCCCTCTCTCCTCTTTTGCTGGTAGATAGGGAAGGATAAGCTATATGTTTCTCTTTGTTGCTGCCTTTGAAAGGGTAAATGTTCTGTACATGGAGTAATCATGAAAAGGCTCCTATGAGAGTATTGTTCACTGTAATCACAAGCAAAAACCAGCAGCCGTTGATCATCAGCAAATCTTAATTTACTAACAATCTCTGAGTTAAAACTTATTATTATTATTATTGTTGCTATTATTGTTATTATTATTTTTAAGGCGCATCAAGATGGTGCCAGTCGTGTTAAGTTTGAGAGATGAAACAAATATCAGGTAAAAGGAAGAGCTATGATGTGGCCTAGGAAAACTCAAAGTGATAAATCTGCCCAGATTCTGTTCAAAGGGAAAGTGGTGTTTTAGGAATAAACTGTGAAACGCTTGAAACAAATGCCAGAACTGTGATCATTCCTTAATCTCAGAATCTTTGTTATGGATGTGCCACTTATTGCCTTGTATGGTGTAATTAGAAAGCCGGGCTTCTTGCAAAAATCTTACTGTGGTTTTAGAAATATCCATTTTCAATCTGATTTCATTTACTGGTACCTACTGTGTTTGAGCTATTTGGTCTGAAGATTAATTGAACGTTGGCCCCGTTGTCAGAATGACAGCATGAAAAGGGAAGCATGTGTGTTGTAATAATAATGTGGTACACGTGTAGAAGGTCAGAGAAGCAACAGATTAACATTCCAGCAGATGATTTCCCTAGGGACAATTCTTGAAAGTATCAAAGGCCAAAGATCATGACACTGATAATGTGTCTAATGTTGTTGGCAAAATGGTTGCTTGAATTCTTCAGTTGTGGGGGCAATGTTTTTTCTCTTTTTTCAGTTAGGTAGTGAAAGCAGCTGTGAACACTGAAAAATTAGTTCCATAAATAGTAGTCTAATTATACAGGTAGTGTTGGTGTTTAAATCAACCAATTGTCCAGACTCCATCATGTCACTTATTAAAATGAAGGAGAACAAAACTAATGGATTAACAGAAGAAGTTTTCTTTGTGACCCAAAATATTGGCATGGAAAAGTTTGGGAAATATTCGAAACTTTTTTATTACAGTCAGTGCACAACAGATGTCATGCTTCATTTCCATCACAGGAACTGTAAAAGATGGGAGGCATGTGTGGATGAACAAAGTGCTCTTAGCTAAACTCACATGTAAAAAGAAAGCATAAAGGGGGTGGAAGAAGGGATAAGTAACCTGGGAGGAATACAAAAATATTGTCTGAACATCCTGGGATGAAGTTAGGAAAGTTGAAGCCCAAATGTAATCGAATCTGGTCAAGGACATTAAAGACAACAAGAAATGCTCTGTAAGTACATACAAGAGAAAAAGAAGACTAAGGAATATGTGAGACTGTTGCTCAATGAGACAGTGGTCGTGGTGATACAGGACATGGAAAAGGCTAAGGTACTGAATGTTGTTCTTCACCTTATTCTTTACTAGCAAGACTAGCATTCAGGAATCCCAGGTTCCAGAGACCAGAGGGAAATGCTTCAGCAAGGAAGATGTATCTTTGGTGGAAGAGGATCAAATCAGGTAATACTTCCACAAATTGTGCATATGTAAGTCCATGAGCCCTGATGGAATGAGTGTTGAGAGATCTGGCAGATGTCGTTGTGAGGTTACTGTCAACAATCTTTGGCTGATGATAACAATTGGAAGAACTATCTGAAGACTTCTGAAGGCTGGAGGAAACAAAATTCCATCTCCATCTTCAAGAAAGGAAGAAGAAAGACCCAGGGAACTACAGCCTGGTCAGCCTCACCTTGATCCCTGGGAAGATGGTGGAGAAAATAATCCTGAAAAACATTTCCAGGCACATGAAGGAGAAGAAAATAATCAGGAATACTCAGCATGGCTTCACCGAGGGGAAGAGTTGCAAAAATGATGAAGGCACTGGAACATCTCTCACATATGAAGAAAGGCTGAGACAGAATGGACTGTTCAGCCTGTAGAAAAGAAGGCTTAGGTGGGATCTCATCAATATATACAAGGACACAAAAAGAGAGTGCACAGAGGACAGATCCAGGCTCCTTTCAGTGGTTCTCAGTGACAACACGAGGCATTGAGCACAAACTGAAACACAGGAGGCTCCATCTGAACATCAGGAAACACTTTTTCACTGTGAAGGTGACTGAGACTGGCACACGTTGCACAGGGAGGTTTTGGAATCTCCAGTCTTGGAGATTTAAAAGCCATCTGGACATGGTCCTGTGCAAGTGACTCTATGTGGCCCTGCTTAAGTAGAGAGTTTGGACCAAGTGATTTCCAGAGGTCCCAGTCAATCTCAACCAATCTGTGATTCCGTGATTCCATGAAATTTGAACAAAAATATATTTTAAGAGTACTCTAGTGTCAGAAGTAACTGGGAAAAAAAAATAAATTTCTGGGCTTCAAATCCTGTGGGCCTTCTTGGTAAATAAAAAGACATTTCCTCTATCTGCCAGCCTTGCCAGACCCAAGCAGAGGTCTGAAATTCAAAATGAATGCTGTAGTAGTGAAAAGGTGTTTGAAAATGATTGAGACTAGAAACTGCTAATGGACACTTTTAATTAGCTTAGGGTACTGAGATGAAAGAGTCAGCCCTTTTCACGCTCCAGGCTGTTTTCATTGTGTGTGGTATTTCCTTTCCTGTGGGTGGGACGTAGGTGTGCCTAACCAATACCTCATTATACAGAAACAGAAAAACTGATCCTTGATTCATTTCAATATATGACATATGGGCTGGAGTGAGCAGCACTAACGTGCTCAAATAGCCTGAAGCAAGTACTTTAATAGATTCCATGATTACTTGATGAGTCTGAACACAAAAGAGGGGCCAGTGGGACTCTGGCATAAAGTAGCAGGAGGAAAATGAAGCAGGGACATACAATGAACTAAAGCTTTTCTCTTGCTTCTTAAAATATTGGTATATCTGCTCTGCTGAATGTACTGTTTCTTTTAAAAGCTTCTGGAAATACTTACAAAAATTCAGAACACAGCCACAAATCATTTATAGGAGACAAAAAACAATAAGTAGTGTCAGCACAGAGGGATATATTTTACTTGGCCATGCCAGAAGGAATTATGGTGGGCTGTGATGAGTGGAATATAAAGTAACATAAGTTGCCTGTTGACAACAGGATTTGAAATTATAAAATGTAAAACCAATATATTTCCCTCACAGTATCAAACAGCTGGAATTTTTTATACCTAGTAGCAGAATACCGTGTAATTTTTCAGAGCCCCATAATTCTGCAAGTATGTTTAAGTACATGCTGTTTTTTATTTTGTTTGCTTATTTGGGTACAAGTATTACATAGATTGGGATGCACTGTGATGCAAATAAAACAATAGTGGTTAGCATTTTGTTGAATGCTGTTATCATAGATGATTTTCTGGTCTTAACTTCAGTTTTGGTCATGAGGGGATTGCATTTTATATACTAAAATAGATAGCAATAGAACCACCCTCTTATGAATCACCACTGAACTAAAAAAATCCTACAGGAATCTTATTTTTTTCATGCTATTTAAAAATCTAATTATAAAAATCAGTCCTTATGAGGAACCAAGAGCAGTCGAGTTCACATAAGAGCTTCTCGAGTGACAGATGGTAATAAGCAAGTCAGACAGTTAGATGATGGTTTATGTGCTAGACATCATAGGTGTTGTAACTATTGACCCATGTTAATATGGTTACCCTGGCAAATAAAATGCAGGAAACAAAGCTACCTTGAATGACTCTTATCCCGGTTGCTGATTAGTAGAATATCTGTCAGTCAGCAGCACAATCTGGTCAGTTGTCAGATTTTAAACCTTTACCACCTTGTCTTTTCCCTCTCAGTCCCTCTTTCACCTGCTTTGCCATTCCTATTGCTGTTGTCTCAATATGCCTGTTTATTACCACTTTGATGTTTTTAGTAGGGACCCTGATTCTGACGAGTTAGAGCTATTAGGGTCAAGAGGAAGCAGGGGTAGTAGAGAAGGTATTTACCTCCTCCTGCAAGAGGTGAATGAGTCTTTTGTCTACAAGATAATCTAAAGGCCTTGTACAGAACAGTGACAAAAGAAAATGAGGTGCAGTAATGGGAAAGACAGCAGGAATAGTTGCAGGGTTTGCCATCGATATGAGCTGAACAAGCCACCCGTAATTATAACACTGGGCGACAGCTAATAATCTGTAATCCAGAAACGTGATTTAAGTGCAAAAGAAATATGTGGGAATGGCAAATACAATTGAAAAAATCAAACATGGTTTGTGAAATATTTAGCTTCAGAAATATTTTAAAAGAGCAAATTTTTCCACCTGTTATAGTAATTGCACTAGGATGTGAAGTTAAGATGTAGCCATTACTGTGATTCTACACACTATTGCATTCTGCTATGTTGTTTTGTATTGAATAAAGCTGGCATGGCTTTTGAGTCATTGCCAGCTATGGGAAGTATGCCTGCTCTGAAGAAATGGGCTGTTAGTAAGCAAACCAGCAGGATTACAACATTTCCTTGGTAATTATGATGGGGTGATTATGATACTTTCTGGCTACATCTCTCCTAGTTAATCTACGTTGTTCTCGAAACTATACAATAGGAATGTCAATGCCAATATTTCTAGGAGAGAAAGTGAATGCTAACTGTCTATCAAAGTTATGCATTTTAAATTGCCTGCCTGTGCAGGGTCAGGGAGTTGTAGAGTGGCCAGTGGTGTGATGAATATATATGGATGACATTGTAAGTCATATGTTTTACATAGCCATGTCAAAGAGCATTGAGCAGATTCAACACTTGTGTTTCCTGAGGAGTGCCTGAGCTGTTAATGGAAGATTTGTGCCCATTGCCAAAATGTGCTCATGCAGGTGGTACTGCCTGGTTCCTGTGGCATAGCTTATACACAACACATCCAGGTATGAGTTTGTGATTTAATTTTTCAGCCATAAAATGTGCTGGGTTGGAAGGGACCCTCCAGGATCATAGAGTCCAGCTCCTGTCCCTGTGTAGGGCACCCCAGGAGTCACACCATGTGCCTGAAAGCACCATTCAAACATTTCTTGAACTCAGTCAGGCTTGGTGCTGTGATCATTGCCCTGAGGAGCCTGTTCCAGTGCTTGACCACACTCTGGGTGAAAAACCTTTTCCTGATATCTAACCTAAACCTCCCCTACTTCAGCTTCCTGCCATTTCCCCAACTCCTATCATTGGTAACAAGAGCGGGGAGATTGGTACCTGCCCCTTCTCTTCCTCTTCTAAAGAAGCTATAGACTGCAAATTGGTCACCCCTCAGCCTCTTCTTCTCCAGGTGGAACAATACAAGTGATCTCAGCTGCTCCTCATAAGACAAACCCACCATCCTCATGGCCCTCCTTTGGATGCTCTCTAGTAGTCTGATATCTTTTTTACATTGTAGTACCCAAAACTGCACACAGTGCTCGAAGTCAGGCAGCATCAGTGCAGGGTAGAGCGGGACACAATCACCTCCCTTGACCGGCTGGCCACGCTGTGCTTGATGCACCCCAGGACACGGTTGGCCCTCCTGGCTTCCAGGGCACACTGCTGGCTCGTATTCAGCTTACCAGGAACCCCAGGTCCCTCTCAGCCACACTGCTCTCCAGACACTCGTTCCCAGTCTGCACATACCATCAGGGTTGCCCCATCTAGGTGCAGAATGTAGTACTTACCCTTATGGTTGCCTTCATGTGGTTGGTGATTGCCCATCTCTGTAGCTTGTTGAGGTCTCTCTATAGGGCCTGCCTGCTCTTGAGGGAGTCAACAGCTCCTCCCAATTTAGCATGATCCACAAATTTGCTTAGATTTCCTTCGAGTCCTGCATCCAGGTGACTGATGAAGATGTTGAAGAGGACTGGGCCTAAGATGAAGTCCTGCAGGACCCCACTAGTGACCAGTTACCTGCCTGATGTTACCCCATTCACCATTACATGGTCACCCTACCTGTGAGCCAGTTGCTCACCCATTGTGTAATCCGGTTGTCCAGCTGTGTGCTGGACATTTTGTCCAGAAGGATACTGTGAGAGACAATATCAAAAGCTTTGCTGAAGTCCAAAAAGATCATGTCCACTGGCTTTTCCTGAACAGCTAGGTCCTTTAGATTCCTCCAAAAGCAGCAGAAGAAAATTGATTCTCTCTGTATTACCATAATGATGCATCCTTCTCCCACTATTGGTTGACCTTGCTGCACCTGACTTTTGCCTTACTTTCTAAAACTATTCCTACATTAAACAAGGATGAAGGAACTGAGTCAGCTACAGTCTCACAAGATTTAGTATGAATACGTGCAATCTGCTTTTTGGTGATTGAAATAAAGCTGGTGATGCGTGTCATTCTTAACAACAATCCAGTGACATCTGTGGTGCTTATAATTACTGCTACTACCTTTTTTATGAAGTAAATTTAAATAAATAAGAAAAAGAAAGGTGAACTCTTTAGAGCACACTGAATTAGCGGCCTTGGTTTTTGTAGTAATCGAGGGTCTGATAAATAAACTGTTGTATAGAACAGTCTTTCACCCTCTTACATATATGTGGAAAATCAAATATATAGGCATTGTCCGTACAGAAATCCCACATATTTCAAACTAGCCACCAGCAAAGTTACTAGAGCCCTCGTCTAGGGCATTGTGATTGAATGCTTAGCTGGGAGGGGACAGAACTCCAAATGTTTAGTGAGGATAATGAAATATAAGAAGAATTGGTTGTTAGGTATGGAGAAGTGTGTTGAAAAGGCTATTTTAACAGAATATGCAACCTTTTTGAACAATTTGAATAAGTGTCTTGCTGGGAAAGGCATTTGGCTGCGTGATCAGACTGTGAGAAGAAAAAAAAAATCATTCCACTGCATGTTTAATTCAGTGTCCAGGCCATTTATATCACTGTGGTATATTCAGACGGAGGACAAAGTAACAGCAAGTTCACCTGGATCATGAGTGAGTACTTGAATCACTGAGCTAGTGGCTGGTTTGGACTAAATGGCATCTTTGTAGACATGGTGTGTGATGTTCCCTTTTCACTGAAAAGATACATTTTTTTCATAATATATGTATATATAAATAATATACATATAATTCTGGAAGATACTGATTTCATTCTGATGTGAAAGATTTTAGTGCCCCATGGGATGGAAAACAACTTCTTGTGAATAATGCTTAGTGACAAGCTGATTTCTCTGTGATTTTCCATTGTCTGCCTATTAAGTTCAGGTAGATTTGGGCAGAATGAGTTAACAAAGTGATGCTCACACTAAGTTCCGCACTTCCATTATACCTGAGAAAGCTGTAGTAAAAAGAAGAGGAGGCAGATGCATTAACAAGTATAAAATCTAATTAAATACTTGTCTCCTGCATCTGTTGAGAAGAAAGGAAGGCAATGGCCAATGGTTGTATCCAACTCTGCTAGGTCTGGCAGAGCTGTTAAGCACCTGCTGCCCAGTCTCCACCTCAGCAAAACACACAACTCACACATGCAGCAATAAAAGGTGTGTATCTTACATACTGGACCTCTCATTTTTTGTTCTTTCTCTTCTTTCTGTATTAATCTTGTTAGTATTTTGTAGGCATTGGGATATCCTTGTGCTGAAGTCTTGGATGTTGCCCTCCCAGCTGTTTATCCATCCTGCTGAGACTCACTGATGGAACATGTGTTCTTCTCAGATCAAACCACTCAAAAACAAAGTTTTATGTTTTCCTGTAATGTCACAGGATGTTACATGGAAGACCATATACAAAGGATGTACTTTGAAAAGGAGATTTGTCTTCATTTGCCATATTAGATTTGCTGTTAGTCTTACCTGGGCTTTGTGCGTAAGACTTAGTTACTTTCGAACCAGAAAACTTGTATATTCTTCAGTTTTTTCTCTACTCATTGATCTATGCCAACGTTATTTGTGCTTCATGCCCTCCATTTCTTGTTTACTATAATCCTGTTCATACCTTTTTGGTAGCTCAAATGCCTGGTTTCCTAATATTCCTTACTGCTGAGTTCAGCTAGAACTGGCTTTCTTTGCCTCCCTACAATATTGCCAATTGGCAATGAGCATTTAGGAGCTGGCACAGGCTAAGGATAGATGCAGACTGAGGATAATTGCTCTTAATGGAAAACATGGTACTTTCTGGGACCTGGGATTTCACTGAGTCCTGTGGAAAGAGGAGGCACCATTTTTACTGGTGAGAACCTTCAGCAAGCAGACTTGACAGACCATCTAAATAGTGACTGAAGGATCACAGTGGAAGGGCTGTTTGTACTGTGTGAGCTATTATGCCCAGAACAGTTGCCTTTATTGGCTGACTGCCAGGGAAGACTGGCAGTGTGGAGGACATTTTGCTGAAAGCAGTTCTGAACTATTAAGCCGATGTTTTATTGCTCAGAATTTCAAAGAGTTGGCAGAGTGCTTGGAGTCTGGCGAAAGAAATACGTTCATTAAATCAACCAGTGGACAATGTAATGTTTTAGAAATATGTTACGTTTCCCTGACAAACCTCGAAAATACATCTCACATCTCTCCAAAACACACTATCTCTTTTAAAAAGGGCTTTCTTTTCTTGGCTGTCAGTTACATTCTGTGTTAGATGTTGGCAATCAGTAATAGAATGCAGAGAAATCAGAAAAGAGCTAGTCAAAGAGACAAGACCTACACTCTTATTTTGCATATGTCCCTGGTGACTAAAGCCGCTAGATGTGGCTATAGACAGGAACCAGGTAAGTTAATTTTTCTCTTCTCCATCTTGGGCAGTGGTAAGAAAGATCTTAAGTAACTTTCTCAAGTTGAGAAACAATCAAATATACCCTTCAAATATGTACCTGGCTAGGCAACTAAACACCAGCATAAAACATGCTGTGATTTCCATTTGTGTGATGCAGTTCTGTCTCCCATTAATGTTGCCTGGAACCATACTTACTTCTCCCCACTGGAAAATCATCATCCCATTAGTTAGAAGTTTGGATACAGATTTAGATGTCAATATGCAAGGATTCATTGTTGAAATATTTGGTTGTAATTTGGTACTTGGAAATCAATCAGAACTGTTTGAGATCACAGAACAAATGTAGGCAAAGTGTTCTGTTTGGATTTACTTGGCTCAGTTCAGTTTCAAATGACAAGCTTTTTCCTAATCTTCCATTTTCATTTAGATGCCATGTACCTGTAACACAAAATTGGCTTAGACTCATTAAGAATTATGGAAAGGAGGCGAAAATTGTTGGAAGTCTCCATGGAACTGGTGAGCAGAGCAAAGGGAGATCAAGATTTAACTACCAGGTAGTATAGTAAATGGCCCTGAATAGTAAAAAAATTGAAATGAATTGCATTGAAATGAAGTTTCCCTTGAGCCAAATGGTACTGAGCTAGTCTGAAAACAAATTCTGTGCCTCAAGCGTTTTTACCTTTCTTTTTCTTTTGCCTTAGGAAACTGGTAAGGATATGCAATACTTGCCAAATAGCAGTTTGTTAACTGTCAGCAGCACCTGGACATGACAAAACCAAAACCCAGTTTTTGCAGGTTCTCAACAGTAGCCAGTTGTTGAGTTGACAACAGAGGAATCATCAGATGTTGACTATCAAAGACATAGTTTTCATGCTCAGCACCTCAAAGAAAACTAGATTTTCCATTCTTAGGACTCAAAAAAAGACCTTTGTTCCTTTGAAGTAATAGCAAGCAATGTGAAATGAATTTTAATCGGGACCTGCTAATATCTGTCAGTGCACAGCATTTCATATCACAGATAGTAAGAGTCCAGAGCGAATGGCAGGCTGGAGAAAGCAGAATCTGGAGGCAAAGCACAGAGTTTCCAGTATCCAGGTCAGATAAGGGCATCAAATATCTTTTGAGTATCAGCAGTGCCTTCCACTAAATGATAAGAAGTACAGGATGACTCCCTTTATACCTATCCCTAATATGATCCTGTTTTTTGAAGGTTTTTTTAAAATTTGTTCCATTAAAACCCAAATGATATGAATGTGTTTACAAAAGAAATACAATTTTTAGCAAAACAAATAGAACCATGGTCTATAGTGTAGCTGCAAATATTCAGTGTATCCTGATAAAACTAATTGATCCAAGAATGGGAAATATGATGTAGAAGTTAAACTTAGAAATACAGAAACCAGTTGCATGAATAAATAACAGTCAGTGCAGAAACAGTTAGGATAATAGGAGATGGATTCAAGAAACAGAAGGTGATTCTGTTATTCTTGTTTTGCTCATGTTCTGGGAGATGTTTTGCCTTAGTTTTCATGTTCTGTAACATGAAGTTGTGATGAATCTGGTAGGAAGACATGAGTATTTTTAAAGGCAAATAGTTGAAATAAGAATGACCTCAAGATTACTATTGTTAGCTCTTCTGCATGTGGCACAAAACTGGAGCATGGATCTCAGTTACAGATATCAAGACTCTAAATGTGCTTCTAATACAGTTTTGGGGAAAACAGCCAATCAATGTTATTAAACTGTAAAGAGGGAGGATGACAGACAGGATAAACCAGGTAAGATGTGCCAGAGCTTTTATTATTTCATCTCCAGTCCACTGAAGCCAAAGTCTCCTACTTTGTCTTTTCTGAAGACCAAGCTCTCTGTTTATTTAACTTTAGGCTTCAGGACATAGGCCAGTTTTCCTAAGGTATTACAGGGATATCTTGTCTAAGCATTTTTCACTATGATTTCTCTGAAGCATCTCTCCTGGTCACTGGATTATCTGTAACTTGAGTCTCATCCAGTAAAGAGACTCTTGGTTGCCAAATTCTTTCAGGGGCCCCAGGGATATTCCGGTTTAGCAGTCACTGGTAAGAACAGCTTTGTTACCAGGCTTCATAGTGGTGACCAACGATGAAAATAAAGGTGGAAAAAAGGGAAGCAGAATTAGATGGATGGGTGGAAAGAAAACACTTTGAATAACGTCTAATGGGAAGAACCACAAGGTGTTATGTGCAAAAGAGAGGGATTTTACTCTTTTCAGATGTCAATGAATACTTTCATTGCATCACAGAGAAAATACGTGTTGCTCACTGAACACCCAATGCTTACAGACAGATATGTCTACATATCTACATATGTAGGGCCATGGGGAGCATGGACCATGTGTTACAGCACCGAAACAGAGTAGAGCATGTCTGGAGCTGGAATGAGATGACAAGTTCCTTTCAATCACTGGACTTTTTTTATACCACCCTCAGATTATAAGCAAGATTTGCAAGCTTTCTTTCCTGCCTTTTGTCCTTTTCTCCTTCTTCCTTTCTGCCACCTCCCTTGCCATTCTCCCTACTGAAAAAAAGGTAAAATTTAGGTCAGTGGCTATAGCTCTTGTTAATATGCTGCAAGGACAGACGTGTCTAGATCAAGATCCTCATGCTTGCAGCTAAGTGTACGGAGAGCTAAAATGAGTGTGCACAACACCTACAGTCGTGCACTTAGAGAAACTAATAGAAAAAATACTCAGAGCTGAAAACAAACATCACTAACATTGAACAACCATTTAGCTCAGGCTCGTGTTCCTATGTGGGGGAAAAATGTCCTAGAAAAAAAGTTCATTGTCTTGTGGCTTTCTCACAACACATCAGGATTTTCAATGTCCCACAAGGATCTGTTTGTTTGTTGTTTGTTTTAGTTTTGTTTTGTGGTTTGTTTTTTTTCTTTTTCTGAAAGAACACAGAGATATTATGCAGATTTTTTATAAGACAGTGTTAAATGCAAAATGGGTGTTTACTGTCCAGTTTGGACTGAAACAAATAGACAGTCTCAGGACATTGTATCCTTATGATATGCTTCAAAACACTTCATGGTGAAAGCAAAAGGAATATTTATCCTTCAAATATGAAACAATACTTCAACTGCCATGGAAATTGTCGAGTTTCACACCTGCCTACAAAAATTCTCAAATGCTGTCATAATCATAATTTTCCCCAGAAATTCCCATTGCTACTCTTGCCGACCACAACAAATCTAAAATGCAGGCATAGTTAAAATACTGTAATGTGCTTGAAGGGAATCTGAAAAATAACCTATGTTATAGTAGAGCGTTTATAAGCACTGAGGCTGTCTCTTGAATCAGCCAAGGAAAGGGCATACTGTCTGCAAAAAACCACTAAGGAGCCGGACAGATTTACTCCCAGCTGAGGCATGCACATCACACTGACTATAAAAATCTTGTGAAATTCATCACACTTATGTTAAATGAACTGTGCAACTTTAACATCCTAAATTACTCTTCTCACAGCTTCAACCCTATCCTGCTTTCTGAGCCAGCAACAAACAAGAAAAACTACTGAAACAAAACCTAACAGAAGAACTCTCTCTTTAAACATCTGTTTAGCTGTCTACATATCTATTCTTCATATTTCTACAGTGAACATCTCATTATATCATCAGTTCTGAGGGCTGGAAACTAAGAGGATTTGAGGCAGTGTTAGATGATTATATCAGGAGTGAACTGCAGAGATTCCTGACTCCTGAAGTGCTACAAAAGCCACTTGAATTTCTTTGTTTGGTTGTGTTTTCTCCCTGCTCTGTAATCATAAAACCCTGCATTGCAAACCATGACCAGTTACTACAGGTGGAGAAGAGAGTGAAGCTGAGAGATTGTGATGAGATTTCTGATTATGACTGCATTTCCTGGATTTATTATGATATCATAATAAAGTAATACACTACATTAAATCTCAGGACTATCTCTTGACACATTCTGTCTGTGAGGGTTTTTTTACCTCTTTTATTGTTTTTGTTATTGTGGACAAAGAGGGTCTTAGATCAACTTAAGGTATGAGGGGTAAAAAGAAATATTCTGGTTTTATTTGTGTAGACTTGCCAAATTGAATGAAGATTTCAAGTCTGAATAAGGAAAAAAACACAAAAAAAGAACATTTTACATCTTTGCAGCTGGTTCTAATTTTCTTTTCCAAATGTAATTTTTTTCTGCTCTGTTCCAGTCCTTTTTCCTTGTCTGAAAGATGATGGTGGAACAAAATGTGTTTTGCTTCATTGATGTTTCTCACCAGTTTTCCATTAGGAAGGCTGGTGCATGTAGAGGCTGACTAATGCCTTCAGGATCAATACAGTTACAGCTAGAATCTGTTCCGGATTTGTGTTTCTGGGAGACAAGCTTGACTAAAGGTACAACTTTGTTGCAGGGGTGCTGCTGTTGCTTCCCGGCAACTTTGTGTATTGTCCTCCAAAGTCAGGTGAGATGGGGGCATTTCCCCACAGAAAGATGGAAACAGACAGGAAAATTCTTTTGTTTATCAGGAAATAAAGGATTATATTTGTCTTTCTCGCTCAACTAGGAAGTTCACAAAAAGCCTGTGTTTCCACTGTTGGGGTCCATGTTGCCATAATGTGGAAAAAGACTGCCCAAAAACCTGGATTTTGTTTAACACTGTGACACAACATTTACAGTTTTAGAAATGTTCCAGTAAAAAAACCCCATTATCTTCCTCTTATTCTTCAGCCATATATTCTCCATTTCAACATTTCATCATTTCTCAATAAATGAAGAAATCTGTGATGTTTTCTTCAGTATTGCGTACCTCAAGTCTAAACTAGGATTACAACCCCTTCACACCTTCCCAGTTCACAGCCTTTTCCATGTCTGAACAGCTTTTTCACATCTCTTTACACACTTCCCTTCTGAGCTGTCCTCTTATCGTGAAGTACCAATCTGCACAGCACCCCTAACTACTTATTAAGCTCTGAGAATGTGTTCACTAACATAAAGACACCTACTGAAGGCAGTGGCTGCTCTGGAGAACTTCATTGAAAAAGTACAAGAAAAAAGGACATAGCATTATGGGACTGAGGGAAAAGATTTTCTTCTGTGTACCAGGTAGAGTGGTTTTACTTGCTGCCTGCATGCTTTCCTCTCTGTTTTCATAGTACACTCAGTGGCAGCCACAGGTGTAAGGCATGCAAACTGCCTACGTTGGTGCATGCAGAATTCAGGTTCTTGTTTAAAAAATTAAAATATATATTTTTGTCATGACCAGATTTGACAGATGGGAGGTTTGTGCACATATGCATGCAAAGATTTCTTTTATGGAGAGAACAAGCAAGTTCCTTTTAAAAAGTTACTTACCCCACTTTCTCAAATGTGCTTATTTTCCGTGGATATTTATGTTTACCACAGTTTTCAGTATCATGGGGATTGACAACTTGCCTTTTAACCTGATGGATATTTTTTTTTAAATTAAAAAAACAAAAACTAAACCCAGCAATATTGACTTGTTCAGTTTTGGGCACTGTCGTCAAACTTAGGATTTAAATGAGTGTATTAATAGATTGTGCATACTCTATTAGCCAGCCTTTCATTTCCAGGTCCTCCCCTCATTGTAAGGTCCTCATCTGAGTCCTCAGGCATTCTTTTCTCCATGAGCTCTCTTTCTGCATTTATGCAAGAAAAATGTAAAGTGGATAATAAAAGAAATTGGAAACTATTCATGAATCTTTAAGCTTCTGGTAATGTGATAAGAAACATGCCTTCACAGCATACATATATACTAGAACAGCCAGTGAGAAAAATCAAATAAGAAAAGATATTATGAGGATATGCATTCTCAAAGCACATGGGTACAGTCAAAATACAGGGGCATTTCTTTATATTGAGCTTTGGGGGATGCCCAACGGGTAGAATCAGACTCCTTATGTAGTAACAATTGATAAGGAGTCAGCTGTGCCTGGGTAATGTAATATTCTTTTTCCAGGTTAACAGTGGATTCTCCCAAGGTTTCTAATTCCTTGTTAAGTTTTCCAGACAGCATTTGCCAAATGTGGATGGAGCTGCTTACTGTCTGACATGGAGGAGTGCAGGTAAGAGCTCAAGGATCTCCACTTCCACAGTTACAAAGTTGCATGTATGTCTTCTATGCTTTAGCACCAATCCTGCCATAAGGCAACTTTATTCTCGCCTTCTAAGTACCCTAATGGTGATTGAGACAGTTGAATAATGTTGTCTGGAGACATACGGGAAAGTTTGGTCAGCCATTTTTTAGCAGGAGCTTGGGTTCTCTGTTTCTGGTATTGATGGGTTTGAATAAACACAGGCTCTTACAGGCATTACTCACTGATAAACACTTCTTCTGAGCAGGAGGAGGAGAGCTAATCTTGAAAGCCTGCAGCTTCAGAAAGCCTAATCCACAGACTGGGCTGTTGAACTGAACAAGATGTCTATTAAAGGTTGTATAATAAAGCCTTAGGAACTTGGAGGGCTTCCATGGATGAGGCAAGGACCCCTTGTTAAGGAGGGAGTGAGCTGGGAAGATACCATACTACTGCTATTTGTTTCCCATCTCATGTGCCGAAGAAAAATTGACTCCAAATCACCTCCATTTCTTTTGCAGATTCTTTTTTGCTCATCTGGAGTAGAACCTGGAGGCAAAGTTGTAATGGGAGTAGACAAGCATCAACGCTTCACAGAATCACAGAATCACAGAATTCTAGGGTTGGAAGGGACCTCGAAAGATCATCTAGTCCAACCCCCCTGCCGGAGCAGGTTCACCTAGAGTCCATCACACAGGAACGTATCCAGGCGGGGTTTGAATGTCTCCAGCCAAGGAGACTCCACAACCTCTCTGGGCAGCCTGTTCCAGTGCTCCGTCACTCTCACAGTGAAAAAGTTTTTCCTGATATTCACGTGGAACCTCCTATGCTCCAGTTTGTATCCATTCCCCTTTGTCCTATCATTGTACGTCACTGTAAAAAGTTTGGCTCCATCATCCTGACCTTCACCCTTTACATATTTGTAAACATGGATGAGGTCACCCCTCAGTCTCCTTTTCTCCAAGCTAAAGAGACCCAGCTCCCTCAGCTTGTGCATTTCTAGTTTTTCATGAGATGAATGTACATTTATTTCATGTAGCAAATGCTACATGAAATATAACTTTAATTCTTAAGTTCTGACACGTGATCTCATGGCTTCCACAAGCCTATCATTTCTAACAGTGTACAAGATAAACACATTATTACAAAAGATGTATTAATTGATTGTAGTTCATCTTTCTATTTGCATGCGGTTAACAGCATGCAGATGGATTAAAATACATTTGTTTTCATTATTTAAAATTGTTCAAGCTCTTTATCTATTCATTTAGGGGGGAAATACTTCAGAGTGTAGAGGATGACCAGAGGGCTACCTGATTGTTGATTGACAGAGCAGCCCTCCTGGTCATCATACTCAGGTGCTAATTGTTTGGTAATAATAAAGCTAATTGTCTAACAAGGGGGGTGGACCATAAAAGGCAGGGCTTGAGGCACCAGAGGGCCTTCAGTACCTGATCACTGGGGGAAGGATCAGGACGTGCTCTGCGAGTTGGAGTTTGAGAAACTACTCAACCTACGATACCAGCAAGAACATCGAGTGCTGGGAAGGGAGGCCGGCTTTGCGCTCTCTGCGCACCCAGCGCTCCGGGGCAGCTTGCTGCCAGCTTGGCAATACATCATCTAGCTTCGCCTGGATCCCGGACACATCGCCTTGCCTGGATCCCCAACACAGAGTAATGAAAAGGATTGTCAGAAAGTGTAAGTATTTGATAGGTAGGATGTGTGATTGGTTACCTTTGTCATGCAGTGCTGTTTTATGGTTTTGTGATTGTAAGTTTTCTAAGCAAGAAAATTTAGAAATTTCAGTGTGGTCATGGGAATATTATTTAATAAAAGACCTCACATTAGCACATGCACAGGGACAAAGCAACTAAGGAAATGTTTTTCAGATTTTACTGAAGAATGACTGATACATGAGCACTGTAACAAATGATCTCTGCCTCTAGAATTGTATTATTCCACAGACATTGTTATTCTTTAAAACCTGGTGCGAAGCCTTTTCACATGGATGCGTAATGTTCCATAAAGAAGCTTGTTTGTGTAAAGGAGCTGGGGATTTTTTTCCTGACAATGTAAAAAATAAATTGTTTGATGAAATGGTTTACATGTTCCTTGAGGGTATCTCAGTTATACATCTTTTAGTACAGGCAGGAGAACAGAAATATCCATTAGACTAGGTATACTTGTAATTGCCCACTGAAAAATCCCAAAGCACAACATCTCATCACCTTTTATACAGTCATTATAAGTTACAAACACTCTTGCGTTCTTATAATTTACTGTAAATTCAGTTTTTGTAGTTACTTGGATGCATTGTAAATATCTGTATGCATTTTGCATACACCTGTTAACATTCACAGAAATAACTAAGGTTCTTTACAAAATGCGTGTATTGATCTGTTCTTGCACAGATACATAGATGAATACTGAGAAGCCCCTAAATGGAGGTGAACATCAGGTACAAAAGTAGCAGCCCAGTAAAGCATCAGCACAAAAAGTACGACAAACAGTAGAAACTGTGAACTGAATATATTCAGAAACAACATTATAATCCTCATTCTGGATTATTCAGGTTCTCCTTGTGTCAAGGAGGAAAAGTAACAGAACTTTTAATGTCTGATTTGTCACACTTACCTCTGAGGTGCATTGCAAAAACACACAGCATATTAATTGCACCACAAAAAGGGAATTATTCATAAAAGGGAAAGCTAGACCCTATGGACTGTGAACCAATAACATACTAACTATAAACCAAATCAAATTAATGCAACAATTCCAAGGGGAACTATATAATTTAAACAAAGTAGGGGAGGAAAAGAAGTTCACACCACTTTGATAGAAAATATGCTGCACCATGTTAAGCAAATGATTTGTTACTGAGTAACAGTTTCTAATTTATGTGGCAACAAGTGAGTGTAGTAATTAGACATAAAATTCATTATTTATATTTTGCCAGAGTCTGAGTATAGATTGGTATCTTGATGTTTTTCATTGTTTTATACCAGCTCACTCAGAAACAGACTCAACTGAGTTCTGTTCTGAAATAAGATAGAACTAGGCCCAAAATTTTGCTGGAATCAAAACAATTAGATAGCCCTGTATGCAAAGAAGGCCTTTTTGGTTTTGCTGTGATAAAAATGACTTTCCCCCCAAATTCTGACTACTGGGGCAATATTCTTTACTTGGTTACACAAGTTTATAGCCATGTAATTTTACAGACCCCTGAGAATTTGTGCCTGTTTCTCACTGGTGAGAAAGGACAATTAACAGCCCCGGTTTTATTTTGTTTCTTTGTCGCCTTGAAGCAAGCATGGGGGAAGCAAAGGTCACTTATTGCAGCTAAACTCTCCTGCTCTCACTAGAAGTGCACAGCTCTCATTCTGTCTGCAACCCAAAGACTCTGGCCTCCCCAGGCCAGCAAAGGCAGGAGGCACGTTGTGTCTCCATTGCTCATCTGTAGAAGGGTAGAGGTGGCAGGCAGCAGACTTTTGACAATTTCTCTTCAGCTGCTCTCCTGTGAATGACAGGAAACTCCTCTAGCAGAGGAGAGAGGAACCAGGTAAGAAGAGCTTGAGGTGGAGCAGTCTAGAGGAGTGAGAACTGCATTTGCTCTTGCATCTTGCATAGAGCAGGCTGTGACTGAGTCTTGTAGAGTGTTATGTATCCCTACAGAAACTGGAGTTAGATCAGTTGCCCAGTCTTGGCCACAATTGCTAGTGATTGAGTCTGATTTTAATGTTTTTTGTTTGTTTCTACTACAATTTAAACACAAATCTTATCTGGCAATATGTTACATCAGGACTGTGTTCTAGGTCTTGTATTTTCCCAGAAGCAGCATGAACCAAAAATCGCAGAAAATGGGCATCCTTCAGCTGGGATTAGATCAATATCTGCTGTACTTATTGTTGTAGGTTCACAGAATCACAGACTGGCTGAGGTCGGAAGGGACCTCTGTAAACCATCTGGTCCAACCCCCTGCTCAGGCAGGTGTTGATCCTCACACAAGGTCCTATGGTCATAGAAACCAGGACCCTATTGCCAATAACAGCTCAACAGTGAACTGTTGACATTCATTATCATTGACCTCCTCCTCTCTTCATGATGGCAAGGGCTGAGGAGAGCATCACCTGGAACCCCATGCCCCTGACTGTTACTCCCAGAACTCTGTATTCACCTTTGATACTCTCCAGGTTTCACAGAATCACAGAACATTAGGAGTTGGAAGGGACCTTGAAAGATCATCTAGTCCAATCCCCCTGCCAGAGCAGCACAACCTAGAGCAGGTCACACAGCAATGCATCCAGTCAAGTTTTGTATGTCTTCAGAGAAGGAGACTCCACAAGCTCTCTGGGCAGCCTGTCCCAGTGCTCTGTCACTTTTACAGTGAAAAATTCTTCCTTATGTTCACCTGGAACCTCCTATGTTCCAACTTGCACCCGTTCCCCCTTGTCCTGTCACTGGACATCACTAAGAAGAACCATCCTCCATCCTCCCGACACTCCCCCTTCACATATTTATAAACATTAATGAGGTCACCCCTTAGCCTCTTCTTCTTCCCCCAAGCTAAAGAGACCCCGCTCCTGCAGCCTCTCCTCATAAGGGAGATGTTCCACTCCCTTAATCATCTTAGTGGTTCTGCGCTGGACTCTCTCAAGCAGTTCCCTGTCCTTCTTGAACTGAGGGGCCCAGAACTGGACACAGTACTCTAGATGCAGCCTCACCAAGGCAGATTAAAGGGGGGGAGAATCCCTTCCGGCCTACTAACCATATCCCTTCTAA
>VZRW01002064.1:0-25902 GCA_013398125.1 Aegotheles bennettii | reverse complement strand
TGCAACCCCAGCTACAACCCCTCACTGTTCAAATCTAGTTTAAAGCCCTATAAATGAGTGCTGTTATCTCTTGCCCCAGGACCCTTTTCTCCCTGGTAGTTTAGCCTTTCCCATGTTTTACCGTCAGGCCCAGTGTCATAAAACCAGCTGTGATCAAAGAACCCAAAGCCCTGCCTGCAGCACCAGCTTTGGAGCCAGGTGTTTATGGACTGGATCTTATCCCACCCTGCGTTATCACCTGGAAGTGGAACAAGGGAAGAGAAGATAACATGTGCCCCAGATTCTTTCACCAAGCGTCCCAGGGATTTGAAGTCCACTTGGGTAACTATGATGGAAACACCCACTCTGGAGACATTCAAAGTTTCCTCCTTCTCTTCAGTGGTTATTTGTGGGACCAAAGTTGTGTTTCCATATATCCTTAATTCAGCAGCATACTAGCTTAGTTGTTGATCAATTATTCCCATCACAGTGCCACGACTGAAGCTGCAGCAACACATCTGGGTCAGGGAAAACACTTGGCTTGAATGGATGGGTTCAATCCCACTAGGACAGAAGATGGGAATACCTTAAGACAAACATTATCAAATTGTGCCTTTCAGCAATGTGGTTGAATAGAAGCTGAGACTTTGAAAGCTGGAAGTTAGATAGTCAGGGCATTGCCTCGAACAGACTTTAGGAATCATATGAAATACATCCACTTCAATAACATTTTTTATTTTTTCATGGTTGACAACCCTATGTTAGGTATAAGAGAAAGCAGTATCAAAGCTGTGAGCTTTTCACAAGCTTTATCAGAACAAAGGAGCAGTTGCTCATTGTGACAGTCTGGCCATTATCCAAAACAGACAGGAAAACAACTGTGTCATACTTTCAAGGATGGGCCAGGAGCTCAGACTTTAATGGGAAGTGTGCTGAAAACACTGATAAAAAAATGGGCCCATCACAACTGACTGTCCATGACCTACAGCTGAGGAAATCTAACACCAGAGCAATGAATTCCTTCTCTTTGGCTGAAGCCTAAAACAAGTGCATCCAGGAACCTGGTGGATCTCAAATATTTTCTGAATTAGATGCTTTTTGTTCATATATATAACTAAACAATACCAGGTAATCTGTTTCACTAGTGCTGTTATCTTTTGTCCGAAACTTATCTGCATAATTGTACCTGGATGTAAAGATGACTAAGAATAATGGAGATTAATTTCTCAGTGGAGAGATTTAAAAATTGATCTAATTAGGACAAAGTGTTTAAAACTGCAACTGACAAATGCATTTTATTTTCTTATTCTTTGTCTGCAAAGTTGTATGTACACCACAGGTTCTCCCACCAGATATAGCCACAGAGAACTTTAGCAGCATAGGCTGAAGTCAAGATACAAGCGGGACAGTTGCAGCTAGCCAAAAGTGCATGAACAGAGAGAACAAGAGTAAAAGTAAGACAGTAGACATGAGAAGGAGTCCAGTCTAAGTCTGGTTCTTCTAATCAACAGGATAAATAGAAAATTTATTTCTGTATGTCATTACAGCATACACAGTAATATCACATATCATTATAAAGACTGTGGAGGGATAAACAGGAAGAAAACCAAAGAAACTGGCAATGATCAGGGTTTAACTATATTTCTAGAATTTGAAAATTGTTTGAGATGTGCATTGGTGAATATCAGCATAGACCCTTTAGCTTTGATGGACTTACAATGGCTTACATCCTCTGAAGAAATGATATTTTCAGAGGTACATTTTTATTCATTCAATACTTTTCCGTCAATTCAGATGTCTAATGAATAATTGTGTGTTGTTTTTTTTTAAAAAAAATAAACCTTTAATAAAGTTCTACAACACAGTGCATCTCCTTTAGTCAATAGATACATGATGAGAGGAATGTATAATATACATCTCTGATCAATGGAGAGACTGCATGTGAATGTGTTATTGCTTATTTGTAAGCAAGATGCTACTGTACTAATGTAAAGTAAAATGTGTGTGACAGGAGGGGATTTATCATAATGACTTCAGAGGCCCTCTCCAATTTTAATTCCTAAATCCACCTATAGATGCAGCACTAGTGTTCAAATTCATGTGTATGTTTAAAAGCACACTTGCATCCCCCTTCCTTTCCTTTCTTTCCTACAGACTACAGACAATATTAGGCACACTGTAATCAGGGCTTGAAAAATACTCACACATTAAGAAAAAGGCATCTTCCCCTTGACAAATGTCATTATCCTGCAAAGATCAGGCTTTCGTTTCAAAACATACTTTCCACCCCTTACGGTTGTGAGGATAATTGTTTAAATATGGATTAAGTGGGAAAAAAACTGTCTTCCTAGGAGCTCAGACAAACAGCTCCCCAGCCTCTGCGGTTGCTTGGATGTATCTGCTTTTTCTGGTGTTACTGAGAGCCCTCTGGTCAGCCCTGAAACTGATCTGGATCAGGGTATTTCTCTTCTGCTGCTGCCTGGGAGGCACTGAGCATCGTGTATGCAAGCAGAGAAAACTGTACCTCCTGGGAGCAGCACAAAAGCAGCACTGCCTGCCAGGCAAGCATGCACTAGCAAAGAGCCTGTGCCACTACTCTGGCAGCAGCCAGGATGAGAGGGAAGAACAGAGAGGGATTTCTTCAATTTTTTAACAGGTAGAGGAAAGGCTGATTGATGGGCAAGCGCTTTAGGATCGAAGGAACTTGCAGAAGTTGGCTTTCTTATATCGTCACAACACGGATGTCTCACCTGTATCTGTTTTCTCACTATCATCTCTTTCCACAGCAAGAGAAGAGTTCAGAAAAGGCCACTGCTGCATAGGCCCTTCTAGCATGTTTTGTTACAAATATCTCTACTTCAAAAAAAAAAAAATTGAGATCAATGACAAAGAAAAAGTTTTCCACCATTTAAAATGACATCTTAGATATGAAAGAAGGAACAAAAGAAACTCTGAAAAATATAAATTTCTTGTGTGATCGCCTGTCATTTTGTTGAAGCAGAAGACAGGTCGTACCAAGGAAAATCTCAGTACAAAAGTAAATAGGTTATGTTTTATTTATATATTCTTGCTATTTGTCTTCGAAAAATCTCTGAAGTATAAAGTTTCTCTGTAATGGCAGGAAGTGCAATATGAGCTATATCCATACCAATATTTCATCCCTCTGTTGTAGGAAGCCATGTTCCTGAAATGTATTTTTTCTCTTGGGTTATATCTTGTCTCACACATTTTGGTTCTGTTCACTCGGGGGTAGCAATCTTTTGGGCTATGCTTTTTCTAAAACAAAAGAAGCTGTATTATTAACTTTGTACTGGAATTCAATCCCACCCAAAAACCTGCTGCAAATCTCATGTCACAGTATTTTCCTATACTGGTAGTCATGCCTAAAATACAGTCTTGTTATCAGAAAGATTTTTTACCATATTACAAAGATTTCTTTTATGAACTAATCCACAGAGTGCCTGGAGAACTTTAACTTTCCATTCCTATCTACAGATGTGCCATGTGGCACTAGCCATGTGGCTTGCTGAATGCATTATCTGAGCTAAAGAGTAGCTCAGTTCTCTGGGCACTTCTGCAGTTTCCATACCTGCTTCCACAGGAGGTGCCAATGAGTGCAGTGGGTGACAAGCTAAGTTATTGTCTCCTCCCGTCCCACCCTGTCCACACCTGACACGTGCTCCACCACCCCAGAGGTTCATGGAGTGACTGAAAGCATATGACCAGTGACCCTTCTTTGCAGACTGAGCTTGGAGACAGCTTCACCCAGAGAGTGTCTGATTTTTAATACTTAGAATAACACCACAGTGTTACTGGGTCAGGACAAAGCAATAGCAGTGGACTTTTTTTTTATTTGAGACTTTAATCTATAAATATATCTGAATTTAGGAGATGAATTCTCTGCTAAGGTTCGAGTCTCTACCCAGCAAAACTGTCAGATCACAATAAATGCACAACACCCATTTCACAGCAGGGCTCAGACTTAAAGGTTCCTCTATTACAAAAAAACCTAAAGACTACAGCTTGCTGACCAAGCTTACTGCTCTAAGAAATCTCGTATATATGAAATAAAATTCTACTTGTTGTCCAGTACTTATTTTTTGTTGTCATTATTATTTTTTTTAATAGCATACTTTAAGTGAGAAAATACATAGCATTTTAGGTACTA
Organism: Aegotheles bennettii; assembly: GCA_013398125.1. NCBI lineage: Eukaryota > Metazoa > Chordata > Aves > Caprimulgiformes > Aegothelidae > Aegotheles > Aegotheles bennettii. The sequence continues at coordinate 21,755 of VZRW01002064.1, read as the reverse complement.
CAGTGACCAATTCAAATATAAAGTTGGATGCAATGAATCAGAGAATAAGAGAATCAGAGAATTGTTTAGGTTGAAAAAGGCCTTTAAGATAATTGAGTCAACCATTAACCTAACTCTACTAACCTAGCTCTACCTAAGCCACTGCTAAACCATGTCCCTAAGTACCATATCTATATGACTTTTAGACACATCCAGGGATGGTGATTCAACCACTTCCCTGGGCAGCCTGTTCCAGTGCCTGGCAGCCCTTTCAGTAAAGAAGTTTTTCCTAATATCCAACCTAAACCTCACCTGGCATAACTTGAGGCCATTTCCTCTTGTCCTATCACTTGTTACTTGGGAGAAGAGACCAACACCCACCTTACTACAACCTCCTTTCAGGTAGTTGTAGAGAGCGATAGGGTCTTGCCTCAGCCTCCTTTTCTTCAGACTAAATAGCCCCAGTTCTCTTAGCCGCTCCTCATAAAGTTTGTTTTCCATACCCTTCACCAGCCTTGTTGTCCTTCTTTGGAACCACTCCAGCACCTCAATGTCTTTCTTGCATTAAGGTTCCCAAAACTAAACACAGTATTCAAGGTGCTGCCTCACCAGTGCCGAGTACAGGGGGACAATCATCCTGCTGGCCACACTGTTTCTGATACAAGCCAGGAAGCTGTTGGCCTTCTTGGCCACCTGGGCACACTGTTGGCTCATATTCAGCCAGCTGTCAACAAATACCCCCAGGTCCTTTTCAGCTGGGCAGCTTTCCAGCCACTCTTTCCCAAGCCTGTAGTGTTGTGTCGGGTTGTTGTGACCCAAGTGCAGGATCCAGCACTTGGCTTTGTTGAAACTCATCCAATTGGCCTTGGCCCATCGATCCAGCCTGTCCAGGTCCCTCTGTAGAGCCTTTCTACCCTCTAGCAGATCAACACTCCCATCCAACTTGGTCTCGTCCTTTTCCTTAGCTTCTATTTTCAGGGCAAAGATGGAGACTGATGTCTGCTGCAGAGCTGGCTGAGATGTTCTATAGACAGAGAGTTCCAGAAATTTAGCTACAGTGTTGGCAAAGTCAATGGTTAGTGCTGATGCTGGCTAATGATCCTCTAAGTTCCTAATTCCTAGCTGATGGAAATGCTAACTAGCTCTTAACAAAGGGAGAAAAAAAAGACTAGAATATCATTTACTACATCTATCCCCCTAACATCCTGGTCACTTTGAATTTGGCACCTTTATTAAAGTGTTTATTGCTTCATCAAAGATTTCAGCTATCTTGTTAATGGAGACATTCAAACAGAAATTAATTAAGTTTGATATTGAACTGTTCATTGTTAAATTCAACATAAACCTTCCTGCCTCCTGGTTGCTGGAAATAATCTGTATAAGTTGGGGCTTAAAGGAGTGATACACTTTATCAAATATCAACATTTACAATGAGAACATCTACATCTGAGCCAGTAACCTTTTGCATGCTTAAAATCAACTAGACAAATGAGTACTTTTTGGGTATAATTCATCTCCTACTACAGCAGTCATTGAAAATATAGCTAGATGACTGGCACTCTCAAAGTGCTTACTTCTTTCTACTGCTATACTAAGAGTCAAGGGTGAATGGCTCACACACATATATAAAGCTTGAGGAATAAATCCATCCAGTGTGAGAGTGGTATTATAATAAGAATAATGTAAGTGTAATGTTAACCAATAGGGTATGTTGGATTAAATAAGACATAAGGTGTACACTAACAGAAATAATTCAGAAATAACAGTATAAATTAGATGACTTGGAAATTTTAAATAAGGAAATGTTCACATGTGCATTTATGAAAGATTTCCAACATCTATTATTTTAGTAATAGAAAGAACTGTGACTAAAATGACTGTTAGTATTTGTTTTTTATGCAATATTAGTAGTGAAGTGTATTACTCAACTGTTATTAATATGCAAGCATACAATATTTTCTACAATAACCTTCACACCCTATATTCAGCTATTTAGAATATTAAACTAAGCTTAAAAATGTATTAAATTATCCTGTCTTTAGCTACATCTGATACCTTGAGAGTCCGTAGCCTATAGAAATTAGCTAGAAAGTGGTGTTTTAATCTTCCTTGTAAAAGAATGTGTATTACACAGTGATCTAAAAATGAGGTTAGAATACATTTTCCTAATTGCTGCTTTCTCAGTGCCGGTCAGGTCAAATGTAGTCTAGTCCATAGTTTCTTCTTACAGTTCTCTATTTCTGAGAGTGGACACATAGATAGACAAAACTGTGGTCTTTGCTGCACAAGGTTGAGAGTCTTATCTCTCTGGTGCAAATATAAAACTCATGATCTTGATAGATTTTTTTCTGCTAACTATCATGAACTCATTTTGAATATATAATACACTAGTTTTGTTATACATTGTCATGGTTTAAGGCTGGGCCAGCAAATTACCCCTCTCTTTTCCCAGAAAGGGAAGGGAGAAAGAATAAGGGAAAGAGACTTACAGGTCAGAAACTAAAATACCAGCTTTAATGAACCAGTAAGGATGAAAAAGAAAATAATGAAATATATACCAAAATACACAAAACCAATATTTCTCTCTTCCCCACCCCCTGACACATCCCCCCCACCCTCCTACCCCAATAACTATCAGGTTACCCTGAGGCTGCAGGGCAGCCCTGGGAAAGTCCTGTACTGGGCTCCTGGAGTCAGTGGCAAATGGAAGCTGGAGGCAGGGACACACAGATTCAGGAATACATGGATCGGGATCAAAGGTAGACAAATGGACAGAGTCCTCTCAGGATGCCGGCCATAGATAAAGAGAGCTTGATACTTGTGATCCCTCACATTTATACCAGGTATGATGAGTAAGGGATGGAGTATATTGTCTAGTCAATTTTGGTCACCTGTCCTGTCTGGTCCTCCCTGTAGGAGGGTTGCAGGTGTAACCCCTTTGCTCCCCTTTGTTTCTGGAGCACAAGATGTTTAGCACAACCAAGCAGTGGCCTTGGTTTTGTATACCATTCTACTCCAGTAACTATAAACATTGAGTATTATCAGTTCTAGAGGCAGACATTGACTGGAAAACGTGCAGTTAATTTCAACAAGTGCAGTTACTTAGAAGAAACTTAACTGAAAAGTAGAATTACTAAAAGAAAATTAGTTCTATCCTGGCTCAAACCAGGACATATATGAATAAAAATATTAAAACATCTCTAAAGAACTTTCTTCTGGATGGATGAAGTGAAAAGGGTTTCTCAGATGAAAACTGATTATGATAGATGCAACATTAAATATGGAAAGAATGGAGTAAGTGTTCTTACAGAGGAGGTAAACGGCTGCGTTTAGCAAAAAAATCATCTTGCTTTTCAGAGCTGATACTTTCAAACCTAAATGTATCACATTGCAATGATCTGTCCTGAAAGTGTGTATGTTTTCAACTCTAAGATATATTACTAAGGTATGTATCCTAACTACTTGAATATAAAAGATGCATTCTTTGCAAAGACTGTGGCAACATACATGGAGTTTATAACTGTGACATAGGGATGAAAGCCAAGATTCTTTAAAAATTACAACTGTAGTGCAGCCAGTTTTTAAGGGCTTGTGGCACTGTGCATACCCATCTAGTACACTGGTAATTCCCCAGCTAATTTCTGCATAGATGGGGCAGTGGATTGATTTAAGGCACTAAGTATTACCCCATCCACTGATTATGATAGATGCATCATTAAACGTGGAAAGAGTGGAGTAAGTGATTTTTTTAAACAATCTGTATGTGGGTGTCTGTGCAACAAGACCAAAATTCTGGGCACTCAGCACCAGTGGAGAAATTTGCACCATTGCAAAGTGTAAATAAACTTGTTACTCACAATGTTGTAAGATAACTCAGGCTGGGAGGTGCCTCAGGAGGTCTCCATTGCAACCCCTTCTCAAAGCAGGAATAACTATAGGGTCAGACTAAGTTGCTCAGGGCTTTATCTAGCTGGGTCTTGGAAACCTCCAAGGATGGATGCTGCACAACCTGCTCTCTGCACAAACTGCTCCACTTTCGGGCTGGTCTTCTGGAAGTTTTCCCTTATATGTATAATAATGTAGACCTTCAATCAGTGGAGTCAGTATCATCCCATCAAACTTCAAGATGTGTTATCAGTGTTTCTGTTTTATGTCAGTTATCTCAGATGTTTTTTCTGATCAGCCGTTTTGGTCCTCAAATGTGCACTGGGTTGTGTGGAAGATAATAGTATCGCACACTGTGAACACAGAATATTGGATTGAATTGTACAATTTAAATACAGGCTTAGACAGGCATAGCAAAATTTGGAATCCGCACTGTCATGGAAGCATCTGTTTCAGGTTTCAGCTTCAATTAGCATGTTTTATTTCATTGTTAAAGTCTCCTCAGCAGCCAGTTAGTATAGAGCAATCTTTAACAACTTTGGAAATAAAATAAATACAACTGTACATCTGTGAACCTCTGGAACTAGGTGATCAAAATTCTCCTTGGGAAGATAGCATTCAAACAGCTTTGTAAAGGTAGTTTTTCTTCTTATTTTAATAGGCAAATATGCCCATGAGAAATGAAGATACTGTTCCTTTCTTTTTCTTTAGTACCTGTACATGTAAACATATCTAGACTTGTAATGGATGGAGTCAGGCAAACTTTTTACTTTTGGATTCTTGTACGATGTTTCCACTTCTCTCCTTTCCCCTCTCTGTTTTTAGGAGAAGAAAGAACACCCAGAAATTCTCATCTGAGAGAAACACAGCAGCAAAGAGAAGTGAAATTATTCCTGTTGGACTCTGGATGTTCCGTCTCTTTAAGCCTCAAAAGTGCAATTTCTTATTACATGAAATATCAGAGACTACAGAACACTCAGATTTAATAAGAAATGAAATGCCTTCTCATAGCCACTGTTCTATTTTGAGACTAGGTGAACATTTTTGGGAATTAAAGGGCTGTTAATATGAGCTTTCAGAAGATAACATTTCTACTCTATTGAAATAAAGTGTTATTAAAATCTCTCAACACTCTGATCAAAACTATAAAAGGAAAAAAAAAAAGAAAACTAAAACTCAGCAGCTTCCTATTTTTCACTAAAATGCTGAAAGGGAACCTCTAAATGGTTAAGAGTACTATTAGTGGGTGTGATACCTTCTAGTTCAAGATCTTTCTCTGCTAGATTCTTTCAAATCTCTATTGATTACAGAAGTCTGATCCAAAGGAACAGGGGATATCCTGTGCAGAATAGAACAAGTCAAGAGTAGAGACTAGGAGAAAATACTCCTACAACATTCAATAGACTCATAATCAGATAATCAATGTGGGACACATTGCGCTGACTGTAGTAGTGGATTTGAAACTTTATCACTGCTTTCCAGGACTTTATTTTAAATCTTGAAGCATTTCTCTCTTCCATATTCACCAACAGTTCACCTTTATCCATAGGAACCTCCTCACAGAAAGATATTTTCACATTCCTGATAGGATCCCAAAAAAATATTTTCCAGTTGAGGTCATTTTGTTGGAAGTACATCTACCAGATCAATATGGCCAGAAAGTTTCACTTAACTGCCCACAACAAGACAAACTACCCCTCCACATATGACCAAACTTATTTTCCTACCTTTAAACTACATTTTTAGAACCAAGAGATTTAAATTTATTGGTCCATGAAATGTCCCTTGATTTTGGTTGTATGATTATATGCACCCATATAACCAAATCTATTACATGGTTTTCATATTTTAATCTTACTAAGCATTTCTTCATTACTTTTTTCACTTTGAATTGGGAACATCAAAAGATGCTTTTATTACACTAGAAATGCAGTATACTACCTTTTCCTTCCAAAATGTCACAAATTATCTATGCTCAAAATAAAACATGTTTTATTTAACATGCATTGTTTAATGTCATATGGTCTATCGTAGAGAAAATTGATGGTTTCAGAGTATATGATATAAAAGCCACTATGAAAAATAAATTACACTGAATTGCATTAATGCATGTGAAGGTCCTCACTGCACTGCTACATAAACAGCAAAACGTTCAGATATAAACAACAAAATAAATAAAGTTTCAAGGAGTATTCAATTTTATTGAATTTAAAAGATTAAATAAATAACTTTATTTTTCTTCTAGAGCCTATAAAGCTCAGATTTTGGGGTTTGGGGCTGCTAAAAATTCAAATATCCACAAAGTGAGATTTTCAAAAGCACCTGGCTATTAAATTCCTGATTAGTTTCTAAAAACTTTTGTAAATCCTACTATAGTAGTATTTGCATCTCGAAGAGTACCTTTAGAAACCTTGACTGGACTACTACTTGCATTTATCACATAACAGAAAAGATAAAAGCATTAAGTCTAAGTTTCTAATTAAAGTGTCAGAATGAGATATAACCAAGATATCATAAACTCTATTAACAAAGAATGCTCCTCTAACCAAACAACCTTCTGTCAAGTGTGGTTTGGGTTTTTTTATACAAGACACAGGTGCTGGCTCTTTGTGTGAACTAACATGCTCAAGTTTAAGGACCTGCAGCCATCCTATTGCTGGTAACATGCAGTTTTCTGAGTGACTTGTGGGATGCTGAGGGGCTTTTTTGTGATTCTGATAGAGTCTGTGATTGCTTGTTTCTCTGTAAACAAAAATTTGAGGGCATTGCAAAGACCCCTTTGGTGTAATTTACAGTACAAAATATGTTACTTGATACGAGCAAATGGATCTGTAGAAATATGACATACCCATAGAGTGGGTGTGCAATATATAATAGAAATGTTTTATATCATCACTACTGTTCTTTTGCTCCTGCTATATCAATTATCTGAGCAGTCAACAGCTAGCCTTATGACCTAGTAGAGATGGTAAAATGACTAAATGGTATAAATGTAAATTAAGAAGAATATTAATTTTTTATTTCAAATTGGTTTTATATTAATTAAATAGTACATTAGCCCCTCTTAAAGTAATTTAGATTTTATGTAAATTTTCCAAATATTTTGATGTTGATCCTTTCTTTTCAAAGTATGAATTGTCTGTGCAGTTTTAGTGACAATCTGGAAGAGATTATCTTTGTTTTCTAGAAAATGTTCAGGATGCATTAACCATAATTCTCTTCAATTTTAATGTTATGAGAAATGATAAATCATGTCAATAAGTTTAGACTAACTCGTCTACAGTGTCTTACAAGTACTCTGTTACACATCTTGGTAAATCTAAATATCCATGGCTCTACTAGACTTCATGTCTATCTAATCTTTTACTAATGAATATACAGATGGATTAGCTTGAATTTTGTTCATCTTTGTGTACTGGCAACAAATTACCTCAGATGAAACCAAATCAAACGATCTTTCTTTGCACAAAAATTCCAGTAACCACATAAGTAATCACAGAATTCAGATTGTAATCTTCATCTTGATCATACTTGTTAGATCTGCAGTCATTCACTTAAGTTGAAGCTGACTAAACAATAATTAATGTGAAGTTTATGTAAAGTTTATCTAAAGAAGATACTGGAAAAATCACCAAATAGTTTAAATGAAAATACATTTTATCTGTTTCTCTCCTCTTGAGGTTAGCTAGAGGTCTGATGGGTTCTTTATCCCCAAATCTCTAGAAGTGGCATCTCTGAAAAACATGGGGCAGCTCTGCTGAAGCTGTGAGGCTGATCATTCAATGTGATATGTGACCTAGGTAGTATTAGATTAACTGCATACAATTCTGCCTTCTGGCTATACTATCCATAAATATCCAAGAATATAAAAAAACATATCGTGGACTACAGCTGGTAAACTGTTTATGAGATTTCACTGTATTTGTCAATTGTATTCTAGGTAGCTGATCTAAAGATACCATCTACACAAATGTCTGATCTATTTTGAATCATAAGATTGAAAAGATCCCATGCCAGCAAGTTCCAACTGTCAAATTTATGTTTATTGAACCATGACATTTGTCTAATATCTTGAGCTTTTTACATAGACGATCTTCTCCACATTGAAATAAATCAGATTACTACTGACAAGACAAGCCATTTCTACTAAAAAATGTACAGGCTTTAAGCAGCTTACTTAAATTAAAAGAATGCCTACTTAGAAGAAAATATCACTACTAATATAACTACTATATACAATACGTGAAATATATAAATAAAATTCTTTATGTATACTTGCAAATTCCTTTTGCTAATGGCTATTCATGTGCAGAGAGTACACATGACTGGCTGGATCAGGAACTAATATCAAACAGTTAATACAGAAACCTGTAATTTTCTCTACTTTGCTATATTGCAGCATAAGCTGTAATTATGTTGCAAAAGTCCTGCAAAAATACAGAATGCTATTCTTCGTATACATACACCTTTCCCTTGTGACATCATAGAGATAAGATTTACAAATTTTCCTATGTTTTAATCAGATCTTTAAAGATCAAAAGACAAAACCATAGCTCCAAATTCCTTTATATAATGATATTTTCTAAAACTACAGCCCAGATGAAATAAAATAATATCCTTCATTCTTGGTAACCTCCTACAAAAATAAAAAAGGGGGAATGAGACACCATGAGATGATAACTTTTGAAAGAAATTCTAAAAATTCAAATGAAGGAAAAAAATTTGAATTCAGAACCTTATTCAAATATCCTCCAGAGCTCTTTCTCATTCATTGTACATTAACAGAGAGAAAGAAAGTACAAGGGGATCCTTCTGAATATGTAAATTGCTCTGTATTAATAACCTTCAGCAGCTATATATTCTAGATTTAACTGTTAGAACTCAACTAAGGCAATAAGACCAAATCAAATCTTAGTAATTTACATTTTTATAGTTCTTGCTAAAGCAATCCAGAATTGACTTTTATTGCCAAGAGAGGGCATAAGATAGTATATTAAAAAGTACTTACTATGCTTGGTTTAGATTTTGCTTTCAACATGAGTCTTTCTTAAAAATAATTAAAGAAACACAGAATATTCAATAGCCCCAATGGATAAACAAACATATATACAAACAAACAAACCCTGTTCAACCGAGAAGGAAGTTCAGAAAGAGATGTAATATTGCTGAGATAAAATCCACTGAGGAAAAAAAAAGGGAAAAAACAGCAACAGTGAACAGAAAGGCAATATCCTCATTTGTCTTCTTTCAGAAACAACTCAGCCATTTCCTGCAGAAGAATGGTATAGCTGTCCCAAAAACTATTTGGTTTATATCATAACTTAAATATTCTAAGCCATGTTTTGCCCTCAGGTAAGTGTATGGAAGTCTCACTGAAGATTGTGGATTATAAAAATTGAATAATAAGGAGACAGGCATGGAAACGCTAATCATGAACAATGATACCGATTTTTATGCTGTAAAGGGGTTTCTTTCCTTGTCCTTATATACTCTAATGGCATGAATGTCTAGGTTCCTACACCACACTGATAGAGGTTCCTCAGTGTAGTCTCATGTGCCTAATTGCTAGAAAAATTGCAAACTGTAGTGCTTTTTTAGCTAGTGGGTGCTTTAACAAAAACCCCTCAGTAGATGTATGCATGCATGGTTTATAAGTACAGTATCACACCAAACAAGAACGGAGTGGGTTATTTATTGTCAAGATAATATTAACAAGATGAGAACATCTAGCTGCTATATATGAGAAAATAGAAATAAATAGCCATAACCTTGTAAAGGCCTGATTAGTATCTCCTACATGCCTTTCTTTCTGTTAAGTTTGTTTTGACACATACTCACCCCTTCAGGCAAGAGGACAATCCCACAAATCCACACTGAGGGTTACTGTGCAGGTGCATGAGAGTTCTGTAACTCATTTAGTGAAAATGGTTTTCTTCACAAAAAGTCTATTTTTCAACAACTTCACTACAGAAAGGATAATTGAAATACACCATTATTGTGATGTCTGTCAGATCACCACAGAAATCTCAAAACAGCTGGGATTTTCCAGCATTCTCCTACCTCCTATGATTTCATCCTCCAACTGAGTTGTCACATGCACATCTGTGTGTGTGCATGAGGGACAAACTTTAGCCTATAACCTTTATGTCTGCTATAAATTCTGTGAAATCCTCTCTGAGGGCTGCTGCCCAGCTGTGGTATGCTTTCTGCAGCAACACCTACAGCTCACAGGTACTGTGGTGCCAGGCTTGTCGTTAGCAAGTGTCCTGTCCATGATTAATAATACTTGAGAGGTTGTACAAAGGTAAAAATATAAAATCCTAGGTTAAACAATCCTAGTTTTGCCAAAGTTTCCTCATAGGCCATGTTTCCATCATTCCTATTGTACTTTTCTTGATTTTCCATGCTAATTCTTCATCTCTCTTTAAAAGTTATACTCAAAAACAGACAGATTTTTAGTTGTGGTCAAAGCAGAGGCTTGTGGCTTCTACAAATTAAAAGAATCTTAATTAGTATATAATTAATGGTAGCTTGTCCGTAATTGAGATGTATGTGTACTAAAATAGTCTAAACAAGAACAGTTTCTAAATATTTCGTAATATTGTGCTGGCATTGCTAAACACAACATATGGGCATTTTACTGAAGAATGTGAGCAATTTGAGCACTAACCTATCAAACAGAGATCTGTACAGTTGCATATAGCAGGCACTGGAAAACGTGTAGACAGTGACTCAAGTAATGGATTTTGCAAGATAACAAAGAAAAATAAAAGGAGCAGGCTCTGCAAATAAGCCTGAAGTCTGAGAACCACTCATAGCTATCATAGCTATCACTACTAAATATGAAGCATCAATACCCTGGTGCTGTATACGCACAGCTACTGTAGGAACTAACAGTTTTACATAGAGATAAAATACTCATAATGTAAAAGAATTGACTCTTAGCATAAAACATATTGTTAATCAATGTCAGTTTGGTAAAATTTAGTTTTAGAATTGGTTTGAATTTGTCAGACTTCTGAAAAATCCAGTCAAAGCAATCTCAGATTCCCCAATACATATATACATTTTTATATATGTTCATTTGCAACATAACTGAGGCCTTATAAAGAATACAAAGAGTTTGTTTCACACATCCTATGGGTTATACATAAATGCCAATGAGGGGTGCCTCCTTTGCAGTATGACAACATACAGCTCTCAGTTTTTCTTAAGAATACTTAAGAACCTGTTGAGTGCCAGCATGAGTACGCATAATTAAGTATTACTGTTAATATGTGGTATCCTGAATTTACTTTCCCTGAATTTCATTCAGTTCTTTCCAGATGATTTCAGATAATTAATTACAAAATGCCCTTAATGAGATAATTCTACAACATTTACCTTTCTAAGACCAACTTGCTCTAACTTTACAGATTTTTAGAATACAAATTCCAGTGCAGCTCTAGGTATATGTGATTCTCAAGAACTATACAACTATACCCACTTGTACCAGCCAACTCAAGATCCGCCATTACAGCACAACATTAATTACTGTATATTCCTACCATCACAATAGTCAAATAATATACTCCATTTTCTCCTCATTATAGTCGATGTGTAGAATGTTCCAGAGTGTTATTGTGGAACAAAATATGGTAGTGGCAATATTAATGCAGGAACAAAGAGCAATGCTAAATATATTCTTATACTGTCACCTGCTAGAAAGTGCCAGGGGCTTAAGAGATCAGAACAAAGCAGACGTTTCCCTTTAACTACTTCAGGCATTTGCATTGTGCCATTCTACTTTGTAATATTTCGCATGTTAACTAGTTTTTTGTGCCATATCTTAGGAAATGCACATAAAGGCATTCTCCAGTCTGAGGGCACAATTGAGTCGAAGTTTATAAAAATAAAAGTAAAAAAAGTTCACATTATCAACATTTATATATTTGTAATAAAGACATCTTAAGTGTTTTTAAAAACAGCTTAACAAAGCAGGTGATTGCTTTGTAATTATTAACTGCAGGGCAGAACCAAAGCCCATGGATACCTTCTAGTGTGCTTCAATAGGTTTTAGTTTGGAACCCTTCTTAGTTTCCTGTCAACATTAGCCCTGGAAGCCCTTACAGCCAGTATGACCAGGAAAATCAGCATGATCATCATTATTGTACCAGATACTGCAGCTCCTGATGACAGAAACTTAGTTACTTTACCTTCTTCTCTGCCCTTTCCTAAAATGTATGAGAAAATAAACATTAACCCTTGAGAGAGTCTTGATATTTGCTTCAGATCACGCTCAAATGTAATGGGACATGTCCCAAGGTTTCCACCAGAACTAGAGTGAAAGCAACTTCATGGAAATTTAAAGCTTCTTAATATTTAAAAGGAGTTTTAAAAAAGAAATAATCTTTGCCCCTCAACAAAAACACAGGACACATCAATTCTGTGACAAACATAGAGCCCATGTATATTGTAGAATAGATTCTGTCTTGGAGATTTTATATATCTCCCACTCAATAAATTATCAACATTTCATACCATTCATTTAGTGAAAAAGGATGCTGAGAAACTACTTTTAATCAGGATGAGCCAGCAGGATAGCAGTCTGTTTATGTGAAAATTCCAGGACAGGAGAGAGGAGGGAGATGCTCTCTTTATAAGGTAAAAAATCCTGGCAGCCATAAATAAGATACAAAAAATTCCTTACATCTCTTCTCCTTCCTGAATGGTCTTTATACTGAAATTTTATGTCAAAGTTTCAGAAAGTCGCGAACAGTAGTTCTAGGATTTAAGGTAGTCGTCTATAGAACTTCATAGAGTCAGAAATAAAACCAGCAACAATAATAATACAACCCTCTACTAAAGCTGTTTTAAAAATAGAACCTTTTCTTTACAACTTTGCACTTCATTTTTTCCCTGTTATGAAAAGGATACAAAATCTTAATCCTTGTGTGGAAGTTATTTCAGCCTGCCTATGAGAAACGAAGATGAATTGGCCTAAAGACACCTGATGTTCACCTGAGAGGTCAGAGAAGCTAGTTCCAGTGTCTACTCTCAGGGCTGTTCTGTTTTGGTTTTGGTTTGAAACAAAAATAACCTAGAAGGAAGATAAAACACTGAAAAGTATTGACAAATATAAATCTCTATATTATTTTGTTTTTACTAAACATATTCCACATATAAACTAGCATAATTGTGTTCAAGTTATTGCATAGTATTTTTCTAAATTACTAAGCCACAGCTAGATCATACCTGTGTGAAAGTACAGTGTGGAATACAGTTTTGACTTGGAGATTTTAAATTTTGCACCAGTTTGGCTCAATTTCTTACTCTTTATATTTGGCCATTTATTGCAGAGGAATTCATAGCATTGTATTTAAGATTTGGCAGAAGTATTACAAAACTTCTACTGAAATTATGAGCCTAGTATTGGCATAAAGGACTTTGCTTGTCAAAGGAATAAGACTCCCTCACTCTGCTAGAAACCTAATGCTTAAAAATTGAAAAATTGGTGTGTATAGAGCAAGGAACTCACTCACATTTACCCAGGGTAGATGGCGCACACAGTGCATCATTTGTCATGGTCACAATCTCATAGTTAATACATGAGTGATATTCTACAGATACTCTTTGCCTTTCAACATAATTTCTGTGAAGGCAGAAAGAAATCAGTCTGCCTTCTCCTAGCTCCTTGACAGGAGGCTATCATAGTGCTTATGTGCCAATTAGAATAATATTTTTCACTTAGCAGTTGAAGTGTAAAGTAATGATACTGCTATTTAATGCATACACAGTCAGCCATAGAAAGAGATGGTGCGTGTGCTGTAATCACCTCCCAGCCCCAGTGTCATTATTGTCTCTGAATACTCATACCATTTTCCAGAATAACTGCCTCAATGAGACCAGAGCTCCAGACTGTAATATGCTGTCAGAGATCGCTGTGGATTTCACATCTGTCACTTAACACAGCTGTTTTAATAAAACATAGTGTCTCAGAAGAAGTTTGTGGCTTACTTTTCAGTCCCATAGTGTCAACAGAACTAATGGAAACTACCAGAATACATCTGAAAGCTGAGTACCAATTTAGCCTGAAGTATGGAAAAAAATTCAGTTATTTGTTGCCTGAAAACTAAAAACGTTTGCAGAATTTTAGACGGGTGAAAAAAATGATAAATGACTTAAAAGATACATTTACCCTTCTCTACCTGTACTTATATTCTTAGCACAGTGCAAAAGAGAGAAAAGCTTTAGGGAGCCTTATCAGCTATGAGAAAAATATCTAGACTCTTCAATACTGTGTTTTTCTGTTTCTAATGGAAGAACATTGTGTGGATTTTGTACTCATTTCCATATCAAAGTGATAACTGAATAGAAAACCATGCCTTTTAAACAAGACATACATTTCAAAATTTATTTGGAAATCTTCCAATTTTAATTGAATTGATTCTTTCTAAAAATCTTAGAGAACATACACAATATCCATTGTGACAAGAAATATAATGACCTCATGTATATCAATTAAATTGTAGCTGACAAATGCAACAATATGAAATTCATTTTAGTTAAATTTGCACTTTAAAGTGTTCTTAAAAGAATGAAAATCAAGATAAAAGTATTATATACCACAGATCAAGTTTGTTGCACAATCTTTTCTTGTAGTGAAAATTAAAAATGTGATTTAGTTCCCTTAACAATAAATACCTAAGACACCAAAAGCTAAGATTGTTTGGCTTCCTTATATTTCCATTTGGTTGTACAGAAGTTGTCTGAATCAATAAATAATAATAATCAGAAGTATGTAACTCACTGTAATTCCACTGAGATATTCTTCACTAAATAACATAGACCACTAATTACTGTAAGTCTTTTTAAAATGTCCCCATTTCTCTTCTACTTTAAACTTTCATTTTTTTAAGCAACCACAGCATTTTAAATGCCAAAACATAAATTATTTTCATGCTAAAAAGAGCTCATTTATCCCAACGGTCACACACAGCAAATAGATATCCTAGTGCATCTTTCAAAAGAACAGTTTTATTTTAAAGAAAAAAAACAACCTAATAATAAAAGTTAAACATAATTTAGTACTTTTATGATGAATTATGTGTACTATATCAGGTTGACTTGACCCTTTAGCATCCTTAAAATATGATGGAGTTTCATATGCTATGTTCTGTGTTCTGTGTAAAAAAACTTTGAGTTTTTTAGGTTTTGTTTGTTTGTTTGTTTTTTCTGTAAGCTTTTCAAGAATTGAGTAACACAGAGATGCAGTTGTGAGACAAAATGCATTAGTGATTTTGATGAGTTTGCTGTATTTAAAATCAGAGTTTGGACAGGTCAAACACACCAACAAAAGAACAAAACAGCCTGTGAAACTAATTTCTATGGTGCTGTCCTTGACCCTCCCAAAATACCTCTACTTTGTTACACTGCTAAAATGAGGCACAGGAATACGACAAAGAGGATGGAGAGGGAGGAGGAACAGCAGCAACATTTTGTCCCACTCTCACAAGTGTGGACATTCAAGAGGCAGAGCGCAATGTTTTCCAGGCATGAGATTTGTGTGAAAAAGATCTTACCAGAGATTATTTTAGTTCAGAATTGTTGTGGGTAACAAAGGATAATTCCCAAATGAGTGCATTAGACAAAGCATATGACATATATTAGAAAAATGTAAAAGATCTTTTACAAATATAATTAATTTCCACGTCCCACATGGGCCAGTATCTTAAATCTGGTGGTAACATTCTTCACATTAGGCTGTAAATTATATCACAAATTTAATATGGACTGGGGAAAAATATTTAACACTGAATAGTCTGTAACAATTATTCATTAATTATCAGCATTTTTAGCTGATTGTAACTCAGAGTGGACATTACAAACAACACAAGTACTGTATCTTCCAGTCTATTTTCCATTGTCATTGGTTCCTATGTGAGTTCATTCCACACATTTGGGTGAGTCCTTAGAAAGATCTCTCCTGCCCTGCAGAGATTTATCCCTATTACACAGAATCTCAGTGTTCCAGTGTATCAATTCTGATAACCATTTCTTCATCCTAGTGGCAGTTTTTGGCTAGGTACAGAAATTCCATGAAATACCAGCTGTTGAAGTTCAACATGCTTTTCCTTCATTTTCAACCAAGAATATCTCCTCGGTAGAATAATCAGATAGTTGATTACAATATTATCACTTATTTCAGTGCTACACATTGCTAATTCATTCACCTTGAGCAGCTATTTGCTAAAAAAAGACAAATGGGGGGATAGAGAGGTCCTTGTTACAAGGAAAAAACCCTCAGTTCTGATGCCAATGATATAACACTTCTGAATTTTTAAAGCCATTAGAAATAAAAGATACTTCTCATGCCTTTAGTGTTGTATAGTTTCTTAAAGTTAAGTTAATGACTTCATTAGATTTTGGCTGTTGACATTTACCAAAATTTGAATATCCATGGAATGACAGGCCATGTATTCCAGCTAAAACAATGAATATTAATTATTCCATTACAACAAAAAGTACTAAGTACAGCAATTGCCAACATTGAGAGACAAGTCGAACTGAAGTATAGATGGCTATCAATGAACACAGAGTACATCTAATGTGTGGAATACAGAGCAGTTGTAAGAAATCCCATTTCCCAGTTTGTGTCCAGTTTCTTTAAATGTCCTGGTAAGAATATATATATTGAGACTTGCCACTACCTTTTTCTCACAAATTATTGATGCTTATAAGAAGCGGTTACCTTAAAAAAAAGGAAAAATCCTCTCAAGTTAGTTTGAACTGCTAGCAGTTTACTGATTTTTATTCTTTTTTATGCTGTCATTGCTATGGTGATTTGCTACTAGCTGCAAGCAGGTACTTTCAGCACTGGTTATATTCCTTCATCTTACCTGTCAAAGGGCTGCCAGGCCAGCATGTTTGGTGTGCTATGCTGCTATTTTTCTATTGTGAGTCACAGTTCTCAGGTAATGCATTGCTGGCAATACTGTCACTGTTTTTGTGATATGCCTTCTCTCTCACACTCACCAATGACAACAATTACACTGAAATTATGTGCTCCAGAATAAAGGTTACAGTCTACCCAGATCCTTGTGGGTTTATTGTTACTGTTCAACTTTTATGTCACTCACATGCCTTTTTTTTCCCTCTTTTCATACTTTGCCATGTCACAAGGAAGCTACTAGTAAGCTAGTAAGCATTTGGGGTACTTTGCTGTATTGTAAGGCAAAAATGTACAGTAGTAACCCAGAAAAAAAGATCTGATTTACAGAAGTTTTTCTGTAATTAGCAGAGTTACATCCTAAAGCTCTGCTCAGGTATGCTTTTACTGAAGTCCAAAGGGAGTTGATAAGAATGAAAATGTCTTGACTGGTCAATTGTGAAAAATTTCACATAGGCAGCTACTTTAGTAGTGAGTTAGAGGGGAATATTTAAAGATTTAACACTACACTGTTGAGTAATATAAACTAAAGTAGAAGAAGGCAATTTCAGGAAGCTGTACTAAACATATTCCATTCAATACACTTTTTATTTTGTCTGCTAGGTGTCTGGTTGCCTACACCAAGAAAACATTTCAAAGACATGGTGAATATTTAATATAACAAAAGTGAGTTGGCTTTCAGAACGCTTTTGTTGATAACTTTTAAATGCTATGGAATTTTGTGTTTTAAACAGAAGAATGTACTAATTTAGTAAGTATTCATTCATATACACATAGATACAGGATACAAATGAAAGCAAAACATCAACATGACATTTTCTTACATACAGAAGTGATGGAGAGAAGTGAGTTCTCCATGTTAAAGGTGAGTTGCCACCTGTGAAATTCAGGAGTAGTTTTTTTCAGCAGTTACTTCATCTCTGGTCTCACTGAAACCATTCACCAATGTCCTTTCTGGGCATAGAGTTGCAGAGAAAGAACAAAAGAAAAAAATTGAATCAACAAAGACTTTCTTACAAGCAGAAGGGAAGCAAAATGAGATCCTGTAATCCTAATTTTTTTGCAAAGAACATCTACTGCTATGTTTATTCAATATGTAATTGAAGTTTCTTGGTCTATCTCTTATGGCTGTATGAAAGAAGACTAAGAAAGAAAAGTGCAGTTATGAGAGGTATGCACAGAGAATAAGTTGTTCATCCCTTAATTAAAGAAGCAATCCCTTAATCAAAGAAGGTAGAAGCTTGCTAGCTGAGTAGGTGGGAAGAGACAGGAACATGCAGGCACAAACCTCCAGGCAGATTGCAGAGTCAGGGAGTCATCCTGGTTGCAGGGAAAAACAAACACTTCAAATAATGAGGACAGGAAAACTGGGCGGGGGAAGGAAAAAGAAAAAAAAAAAAAAAGAAAGAAAAAAATCCCAGGGAAAAAAGGTCAGTAGAAACCAGACATATTCAGAATATCTGTGGCCTGGAGCATCCTTTCACCTTCCAGTTGCTCAGGAGAAGAGACCTGTAATATTTACTAGAGTTTTGATGTATTAGTCACAGGAATTGATTTCAGATCAGAAGGCAAAGGTCACAGTCATTCCAAAATTAAGAGCTATATAAAACGTACAAGATACACTTGAAAAACTGTGTTTATGAAATATAGAAGATTTTTCATGCATGATTAGCAGCTGTAGCTGGACAAAACTGCAGAGTATGAGTTAGTTGTATCATGGGAAGAGTTAATCAGATTTTTTCTGTGCAGTCATGAAAGTAATCAGAATTTTTTATATTTCATTGAGCTGCTCATTTCCTTTGCTGCTTAAAACAAGCCAACATCAACATTATCAAAATTAGAAAATCCATGATCATTAAGCCGTGTTGTGTATCTGCTTAGAGCATTCTGATTATCCAGGTAAGAAACCTTTCTTGTCAAAAGCCATTATTCTTCAACTGAATTAAGGAGTGTTGCCCTTTTAATGAAGGATTATTATTTTAATGAAAGATTAATGAAGGACAAATATTGTCCTTCAAAGAAAGAAAATCAAGAGAAATTAATATTTCACTTTTAATCAATTGAAAGTGTGCAGCTATTTATGGCATTTTCTTAAGGTCGTTTCAATACAAGCCAGAGACCATGTTTACAAGCTTCACTTGTAACAGATAATACAAAGTATACAAAAGGCAGCTGATTTTAAACTCTAACATCACTGTCCTTAAGGAGCAGCAGGTTGACATATGGATCTATAAAATCAAAACCATTTTGCAAAACTCACATTTTTCTTCCTCGTTCTAATAAATCTACATGCCTGTATGATTATCTATAGCTAATATAAGAACTTCAGCTTTTCTTTGATTACGATTACATCAGAAACTGGATGTCAGAGAATTTCTGTTTATCGCCTGATGTGGTTGTCTGAGCTGTGTTAGCTGAAAGAAAACTAAAGTGCAAAAAGCTGATGGTTTTGATTTAACTCTTTGTTTACAGACAGACTTAGTCTTTAACTAACCTCCACGAAACTGTCATATACTAGGCCAAAGAGATTTACAGCCTTAGAAATACAGTTGCTCAACTATGCCTTATGAGAACTGACAAATAACTGAGGATTTCTTTTTTCCTATACTCCATATTAGTTGTTTACTGTAGGCTTATTTAAACCTCTTTTATGCAGTTTCATACAAAAAAATAGTTTAGCTCAGCTAACTTAGAATACCTCTGGCACATATTTTGCTGAGTTATTGTAACTCCTGTTATTTCCAAATTAGAAATCACAAGATTACTTTCAAAGTTTAGCATTAAAAGTAGATGAACACAAACTGCAAAATTGTATGGCGAGAGTCCTCATTGGTATTGGTTGAATGAATCATATTCTAAAGCCAATAGTTCATTGCTTATGGGCTATGCTGCTTTGTTGATAGGATTAGCAAGCAAATTGATAAATAAATCTCCTTTGGAATAAGAATGTATAAACTTTTAGTAGTGTTTTATTGGTTTGTTTCTTCACTATTTTAACTTCAGAAATTTCTTCATAAGAACCTTCTCCAGGTAAAGAGATTTTGTTTCTTTTTTCTTTTTCTTTTTTTTTTTTTTTTCAGCATAATAGGTTTCTCTTTAATTTAAGGTATGTTAATTTCAAGCACAAAGGAATAGATTTTATATATGCACCTGTTCTAGAGTGCAAACTAGAGATAAACCCATTATTTTCACAGGAGTTGGACATTCATTCAACCTATAGAACACCAATGCACAAGAAGTATAACATCAAATGTTAGGCAAGGTGTTAATATCAATAGAATCTATTTCTAGATATGTGAAATGTAGTCTTAGTGATCTTGACAAGAGTGTGTTGAAAACAGATTGGAACTGTTTAGTTTTTCTTTCTGTTTAGGTTTTTTCTTTCAAGAGAACTTCCTTGTACAGTTGCAATGGTTCAAAGAAGATTTAGGACTTTTAACTCCAAGAAATGCAGTCCTCTAGTACTTAAAAAGCCACAGCTTTCCCTGTACCCATCATGGTCTCTTGCTATTTACATTGTGCAAGACGCAAAAAGAATAGAGAGGACTGGGTGAGGGAAGATAGCCAGGAGATTTTCTTGTCCATGTAGAGACAGCAAAACAGAAAAGTAGCACGCATCTTCTGGAGAGTGTGGCTCAAACTCTGCAGTCAGAATTACTTAGCTTCTTTGATAAGAAGTTTATTCATACTTATATATTTATTACCTGTTAGAGAGAATGGGCTAGGTAGTACCTAGCAAGGCAAGGATTTTGTAAGTCATATTTAGGAAAGGAATTCAAAACATACAAAAATTTCTTCAAAGAGATAGATCCCAGGTAGACAATTATAAAAAGCAATAGTGTTTTCTTATTTTATTTGTTTTGTTTTGTTTTTTTTTCTGGAGGAGGGATCTTAATGAAAGCATAAACTATTTGGGTGACCTACTTATTTAACACCTCCATCATTCTATCTCCATTTGCTACAAACCAAAAATGAAAACCCAGACATTTTTAGAATCTTTGAGATCAATGCATGGACCACAAAGCAGAACTATTTGCTCACATAACTCTTGCCTTTTCAGTTGCTGCAAAAGCTGCAACAGTGGGGGAGGGACCCTGTTACACAAGAAATTTCTGGTGAACAGTATCTTTTCATGTAGGAGAGCATGATCTGTGAAGTATTCCACGTTAGGCATTGTAATATGAATTCAACTGGAGGTTTGCCACCCTATATAATATTAGCAACTATCCATTAAGCAGTCTTGTTGCCATCAAAACAATAAGATATGTGCAGTTGCAGTGACCCAGTGGCCCAAGTACTGACACTCAAATACTAACATAACTTTCCAGAACAGAAGATAAATGGAGCATACTTACTCTGTAAGGTCAGAAAACTGCTCAGAAAAGCTACATTGGATTCCACGGCTCCTTATGGAGACTCTGGGTGAAATTAGATGCTTCCAAGTGGAAATAAGAAAAATCTTCATGATGAAAGGAGAATGAACTAGTGTGAGTGAGAATACAGTGCTAAGCAGAGGATGTATTTAATTGTGACCCTCTGAGAGCTTGTGTTTTGTGAGTAAAGCTGCATTTCTTACACTCTGGATCTAGACAGCTGAAGGATAACTACCCAAATGAGCAGAGATGAAGCTTTTCGAAGCCCAGAAGCCACATGAAGTAGCCATTTTGCCTAGAGAATTATCCCCAAGATTGATGATCTGGATTAATTTCTTGTCGTAGTCTGCTCAGAATTCACATACTGTGACAAAGGTTTAACCTTTGGGTCTTTGGGTGGAATACAAGGAAAGAGAGAGGGAACCTTATTAATCCAGACTAAACCAAAGTCAAAGGACAAAAGCCAAGAAGAAACACTTGCTCCCCTATGAGAAAGATGTTCAGGGTCACATTGGCAGCTAGGCATTCTAGTAGTCCCGGCTACTAAGAGCATGTGTGCACGTATGTTCACCAGTCACAGAATCACAGAA
>VZRW01002063.1:0-62145 GCA_013398125.1 Aegotheles bennettii | reverse complement strand
CGCTGGGGCGCGCGCGGCCGGGCCACCCCAGCAGGGAGCGGGCGCAGGTGGGAGCGGGAGCGCGGCCCGGGGCGGGGGGCGGCAGAAATCCCAGTGACTGACAAACCCGCGCCGTGTCCCGCCCCTGCACCGCCCCGGCTGCGCTGTGGGACCCAGCGAGAGGCTGCTGCGCGCCAAGCGGCTGGGTCGTTGCGCACAGTGGCCGGTGCCGGCAGATGCGCGGTCTCGCAACCGCCGCGGGTCCGGTATCGCGCATTGAGGGTCCCGTGCTGGGTCTGTGCGAGTGTCAGCCGCTCCCGGTGTCTGCCCAGAGCCTGCAATCCGTGTGGGAGAGGAGCTGGTACGGGTGGAATCACTGAGCGGGGAGTGCTAATTAACGATGAGGTTTTGACTGATGTGCTGTGCACCATCGGTGACACCAGTTATCCTCACCGTCCTCGGTGCCTAATTGTTGGGGATAAACCATTTAGAGCAAGAGGTGTGGTGCCGGTTGGCTTACCCCAGGCCTTCTGCACGGCGTGCTGCTGGCTGGAGGCTATTTGGGTTATGGTGTTCATGTAAAAATAATGAATATGATTTTTACAGTCAACTTTTCTTTCCTTCCTTAGGCTAAAAAATGTGAAATTGGGCAGAGGAACTGATACTGCATTTTAACCCTCCTGAGTGCTAGTTCAGATAGCATGGACTGAGTTTACCTAGAGGGACTTCCTCTTAGAGCCACCATTGCACAGACCATCTCGTTTTGTGTTAGCACTTACCACAACATTTTCCCTCTGTCTTTAAGCATCTTATATAACTCACATGTCACTGGCAAATGCAATGGTTGAATCCACTTCGAATGGCAAGGAGTGACCAGCCAGCATCTCCTCCGGGACTTTTTGCTTGTGAGCTATTTTATTGCATGATTCTTAGGAATTGTATAGATAGATGGAGAGGGACAGGATAAAGTGAAGCAGGTAAGAAAACTCTGTGTCCACGGTTTCTTATGCAGTTGAAAAGCAATTTCCTGGCTTTATTCTTACCAGCTTTAGTGCAAATGAAAGACATTGGTGTGCTGCCCTTTCTGCACGTTGTCTTCTGTTAGCAGAACAAATGCCAATATTGCCTTCTAAGCATCCTTCCACTTTTCTGTTTGGATATCCTTGTGTTGTTTGGAGAAATGTTGTGCTTACTCTCAAGGACAAAACTCATAAGCCATAGGTGGCCCCAAAGCAGTCTGGTGTGGTCTGTAAGAACCCATTGAAAACTTGATTTAATATGTTTGAGACAGTTTATGCAAAATTTCGTCAGCTAACTGCTGATTGTTATTGGTCATGGGACAGATCTTTCTTGCACCTTGGATATGGATTCTGCTCAAGAGAAATGAGGCCATCATCCTTGTTCTAGGTAATTCAGTCAGCAATATAGCCAATTATCAATCCTTTTTGACTCCTATCAGAAGTTTCTGGGTTTGTTGCTGTCATGTCTTGCTTATGGAAAGGGGGCATCATTGCTTCCAGAAGGAAGTGACATATGGTGGAAAGAAACTGCAGCTTATCTCATTGAAGTCTCACGTGGTCAGTAGGGACTTAAAAGGAGAAATAGCTGCCTTGTAAGAATGGTTGTGTTAGTGGCTGTTTAAGCAGTTCTTTTTCCATTCAGCTTTTGACAAAAATAGCTGTAAAGGAGCATGTGAACCTCGGAGCATGCAGTCTATTTTTTGATACATCTTGGCTTACATTTGTCAGCTTTAGAGTCTCTAGTACAGCACATTTAGTCCGTGCAAAACGTAGAATACAAAAGATTGGTTTTTTGGGCCAAAAAAATCCTTTGAATTCCTTCCTGAAAGGTGATGATTGCTTCAGTGATACGGCATCACTTGCTCAAAGCAAGTGGTTTGAATCAATAGCTCTTCACTGCTGATTGTATTCTGTCTGATTTACTATTAAGTTCATTCACTCAATTCTTCTGTTTGGGAGCTTATGCTAAGATTTTGTGTGTACCCTGTGCTTTCCCCCATCAATCAAGCATGCAGCTTACATTTTTGGCTCCAATATAGGGAAGATGGTTACCTTGTTCAGATGGATCCAGTGAGCTTTTAAACCTCCTGTGAGATGACTCTTACCAACCTTCTCTACAAAAAAACACTAATCTAGTTTCAACACACTATCTTTGCATTGCCCATAGAAACATTTTTCCACAACCTGTAGGCTGTGAATAATTCCCTTGTATGCAGATTCTTGACCTTATCTGGGAACATTGAAGCACTGCAGTCACTGTGCTGATTCTGCGCCTTTCTATCCAGTACCTACAATGTAAGGTTTCTTTCAGCAGCACATCAATTGGTATCTGGGAATCTGATAAATATAATGTAGTATTTGAACTGATTCCAGCTTCTGTGCCTAGCAATAATTTGGTCTTTTGTCTATGCCAACAAAAGGCAAGGGGAATCTTGCTGTTTTCAATTGAACACTCAGTAAAGTATTCACATAGAGGGATTTGGCTTTTTTCTTTGAGTGTGCTGCTGCTTTTCACTTACAAGTACTCTTGATGCATATGTTTGAATATTGCAATGAGGAAAAAGCTGTAGCCTCAGTGCTAGGAAGACAAAATGTTATTTTCAGGGTCGTATTGTACCTGGCTTGGCACAGCATGGCACAGCACTTAAAATGGACACTTGTACAGGAGGTAAGTTACAGTGACAATGTAAATACAGTTTAGCCTGCTTCACACTTGCCATGGAAAGAGCATCTTGCAATGAGAAGATTGTGCTAGGAGAATTTTAGTGCCAGTTGTTTAACTTCTTGTGATGTCTTCCTTAGTGCACTGACTTAAAGTAAATTTCAAGTGGCCTCAGAACCTCTCAAGTATAATTATCAGATTGTGATTTTTACCTGAGCTATGATTTGAACCAGTGACACAAAAGCAAAAAACATTCATTGTAATAACCAGACTCTTGTATATGGTTTTCTTGTATCGTTTCCATGGGTCATTGTGTGTTACCTTTTTAGATGCAATTCTTTGTGTTTCTTGTATATCTTAAAGTACGATTTAAAATTATATCTATTCAGACATGCACAGCTGGTTTGGTTACATGTGAGAATTCACTGCTTCAATTTCTTTGGCTTCTAATCCTTGAAGGGATGTATGGATAGGTACAAAATCTCTGCTTCGGTTTGATACTCCTCTTTTTTTTTTAATACATGTGTTGATCCTCCAGTGTACTCAGCTGTCCATAAAACCACAGGTTAGTGGTTCTCAAGCCATTGAACCTCTTGCAGAACTTGCCCCAGGGAAATGATGTTTTTGTAAATCATGCTTTATTATGGTTCCACAGCCCAGCTGCTAACTGCTTATCTTTGTCTCGTGAACTTACAGTTTGGGAACCTCCTCCCTGAGGCCCTAAGTGTGAAAGCTGGTTTTGTCACTGGGGAAAAGAGAGGAAGGGCTTGTTTTGTTTGCTGTGCTGTGGCTAGGGTTTGCTAACTTCTCAGGAGCATACTTCTCAGTTTTCTCTTTCCTCACTGTGGAGTTGTTCAGTTTATGGTGGTTACTTTTACTTGTGATCCTTTTGTGTTACTCTGTGTTAAATATGGGATCAAAGAGTGGAAAAGAATATAGAGAGATCCTTTCAGAAAACTCTGAGGCAACTAGGATTTGCACATTATCTTTGACTTGTGGCTCCATCTACTATTTTTTTTATCTTGTCCTGAAAAAAAAATAGTTTTTATAAAATACAAAATAACAGGAATCTATGCTTGTTTAACTGGTACAGCTTGAACTGTGGTGTGTGCAAGGATCTGGTCTCGCTGCCCTGCATGCAGTGTGCCATTCCTTGTTTGTGTTCTAATTCATCATTCGTACCCTGGTTGTGCTGTCTCCTAACCAACTTTGGTGCTGTTGGTTTGCTACCTCCTTGAGCTTAGTCTTGCTAACTTCAATTAGAAGACAAAGCTGAATGAAACCTTCCCTCCTTGCCTCCTCCTCCAATTAGCACAGTAGAACCTATTAAGGGGGAGACAGGTTTTTTCCCATGGACTGCTATGCTCTGTGCTGAGCACTTGGCTAAATCTTCAGTAAGATAAAGTGAAATATATTGCACAAGGGGAAATAAATCATGTTTTATAATGTGGGGTTTCAGAACAGCCCTGCTTTCTTTGCCTCGTGAGAGGTTGCTGTACCAAGAGAATCATTTCCCTTTGTCATGTGCTGACTCCTCTTGAACTCCTCTGTCGCTGTGGTTCTGCAGGCTGCTGCAGAACGACTCTTCTTGAATCATATTTGCATATCATTTCCTTTCATCCCAGGCTGCTTGCTGGAAAATCAGCTCTCCTGTGTCTTGCATTGGTTGTTACTTTTACCCTCAAAGAAAGATGGTTTAGATTTGTTCCATGTCTGCTCTGACCTTGTGTTGATAATTTTTGTATTGGGTCTGTACAACATCTCCCTCTTTCTGGCTATGTCCCAAATTGTGTTTATATTTACAGTAGTTATCTCTAGCATTTAGCTGTAAGAGTGCCTTTCCCTAGGCCTTTCTGAGACCAACATTATCACACAAGTTTCTTACCTTGTCTTTGGAAAGTCCAGGCTCAAATTTTAATCTGATGTAGTTTACCTGATTGTAAACCTCACGTCAGCAGATCACCAATCTGTTTTTCACATGTGCTTTATGATAGGGGAGGGGGTTTTTTGCCTACCATTGATCCAAAAGAATTCAGTGGAAGAAATCTGGAATTCTTCTGCTTTGGCTCCTTCATTATGTATTCATTCTGTCCTTTTATTTAACATTAGAAAATAAAAGTCTGATTTCATTCACAGAGATCCTGCCAGAGTGTCTATGCTGACTTTCTGTTGGATATAAAGTACATACTGTAAAGATAACAGAGTCTGTCTGTGTATACAGTTATGTCACTGCTGGGGGAGGTGTTCATATATATATATTTGGTGGATGTAGTGCTGAGACCAGTAATAGAGGAGATACTATTGGTTTGTTTACAATAGGAAGCTACTACTGTTTTGATATGTTGGTTTGATCTCCTATTACAGAACATTTAGAGCACTGTAAAAGCACTTGATATGCATGTACTCATTCTGGTAATAAAAATACCATAAAATCTTACTATGAGTCATTTTATATACATATAGTTTTGTCTATACTTGGCTTTTAAAAGCACAACTTCTTAAAAAAACCCAAATGAGTCATATGATCATCAGTAAAATGTTTGAGTACCTATTAGTGTTTATAATGTACGGTCCATGGATTAAATTACTTATAGGAGTGATTTATACTTTATTTGAGATTCTGGGTTAATCTCAAATATGCCCAGAAAATTCCCGCAGTGTTAGCCCAACTTCAGATTCTCAGCGTTCTAGCTAAAAGATCCTTGGTCTTTCCTATGAAGTTGAAGGAAGAATACCTTCTAGCTCACTCTTTGGGACAAAAGTCTCTTTTGAAGGGATCCTGATTGCTCTGTATTCTTTAAGTCTATTAAAATTGTAAGCAGGGCAGCTTTAATCCTGACATGAACCAAGACCTCTTATGCTCTATTGTAGTTGAGAAAGAAAACTTGTATAAAAGTGGGCTCAACTGTCTCTCTTATTTCTCTTGTCAATGTGTTGCTGCTCTGTTGTACAAACTTGAATGCCTCCTTGGATGTTTTAGTGGAGGTTTTCTTGGTTTTGCTTTTGCCTTTCCCTTTAGAGAGCTCTTCCCAGTCCTTGTCTTCATTTTTAGCTTGTACATTCCATTAGTTATAGTGCTGTGTTTTATGTAGAGATTTCTGAGCTCCCATCTTCTGTTGTGTCTATCCTGGTGTCTATGGGATCCTGAGTGAGGGAAGCCAGTATGACTCACTGAGATGATGCCCTCACCATATTTAGTAAGCAGTATGTCAAAATTTGTGTCAACTGAGGGCAAGTTTGCCTCTGGGAAGAATATAATGAAAACATGATGAGATAGATTGTGTAATGTTTAAAATCAGTTTTAACTGACTCAAAGTGAAAGAAACCAATGGCATTAAAGTGTTTGTGGCATTAAATCCAGACAGGCAGTGCTTAAGCTTCAGGCTCTACCCCTGTACAAAGCTATACCCTCTGGTAAGGTTTAATACTCTGGGAGGAACAGGATGATTGACTTAGCTTGCAGCAAGTTTTCTTTAAATGCAATTCATATTTTGCATTTTTACACGTACATTTGATAACAGGCTTAGCAAACCACTTCATATTTTATGGACTTACACAGCACCAGGAAAAAGCTTCCGACAGGAAACTGGGGCAAGGCGTTTTAGAAGAAAAGTGGGAGTCAACTGTTAACTTGTTTAGAACCTGTCTCATTTTCAGAACTGAGTACCACAGTACAAGAAATAGCTAGCGGGTTCTCAGCATGCTTGATGATTTGGTCATAATTGAATGTATACTTAAGCTAGGACTCTGAAAAATGGCTAACTGAATTGTGTTCCGAACCAACTGTTTCTAGAAGTGTCTCGCCCATTTAGGTCTTTCTGCAAATTCCATGCTTATAGATGGTTGGGATTTTTTTGGGAGTGTGTTTGTCTTTGGACAAGAAAATAAAATTAAAACCCTAAGCAATTACTTGTGCCAAAAGTATGGTAAGCTACAGGGCTCTTCATTACTTTCTTTTCCCTCTAATACAGGGAGGGGAAAAAAAGAAAGCCCTTCCTGACCCCATTCCCTTGCTACAGCTGTCGGGACATAGTTTGGAATATGAAGAGAACACCAGTCTTTGCTAGGCTATAGGTTGCCCTTGAATAATGCAGCAAAATTTTGTTGAGAGGCTTTTTTTGTTTATCAAGGGAGGAGAATACCTTGATTGGCTAGGAATCAGTTTTTCTCCCAAATGTTACCAGCTGTAAAGGCAGTAATCTGAGAGCACAAGATTAAATTGGCAATTTGAGCAGTAGTTAATGTTTTAATTAGAACTTTTAAATTTAAAGCTTAACATCTATGGGGATTTTCAAGGGAGAAATTACCTTGTACTCCCAAGAGTAGGAAAGGAAGGGACTGTTGTGTAATGGTTATATAGGGTGGGAGTTTACTGGGTTTTTATTTTGATGTTGCCACTGGTACATTTTTGGCAACTAATCTATATGTCCAGCCTCACCTTCCCCATTCCTAAAACAGGCATTGCTCAGCTCCTAAAAAAAAAAGGTGATGCTTAATCATTAATAGAGAATATCAAAACTCTTTACAAACTGTTCTGTATTTTAACAAATAAATGCTGTGTTCTTTTGAGTTGACTTTCACCTATGGCTCAAATTTCAACTGGAACTGAGCACATGCATTTTTAGGTCAATAATTCCTGACCTTTTTTAGATAAAATCACCTGTCATTATCTTTTCCTCTGCTGTCTCCTCCCTCCTACCACTTTGGCCACTTTCTCACTCCCAGCAGTGTCTTTGTGGGTTCTGAGGAGCTTTCCACCTCACTGCTGAAATGTTGCCAGACCTTCAGACACTATACAAGTGCTTACATACTCTGTATGCTGAAAAAGGAGCAAAACTCTGCCCTTAGTTAAGGGGAAAAATTAGCCTAGGTCATGACCAGTGGTGGTTCTCATGGTTGTAAACATCTGCAGTCTACTTTATGAGTATGTGCCCCTTGGATATTTATATTAGTGATAGCTGAAATCTTCTTAAAGCTTTTCCTCTGACTTTTGATCTCTGGCTGGGATAATGTTGAAATCCAGTACAGGTGCTTTTCATTTGATGTTTTTTTTTCTCTCCATAGGCATTTGTTAAAATGGTTGCACACCATGTTTCCTTCCTAGAAGAGCAAGTGCTTGAACCAGAGGAGAGCCATGGCACTTTTCTTAATGCTGTTTGCAGATTATTTCAGTGTGCAGGTATCTCATAATTTAAAAAACGTGAGTATTTTTAAAGTTGCTTCCAGCAGGTGGGAAAGTGATATTAAATACTCTTTCTGTATCAAATGTGGCCTTACAGCATCTTTAATGAATAATTTCAAGTGGTGTAGAATAACTAGCTACAGTTTTCTTCTGTAAATGGAATTTTAAATATTTTTTTAAAAAATCATTATTTTTTTAAGAGTTGCTGTTTAGGCTTTGAATAGTTCCAGCAGTAATTTTTTAAGATCTCTACATTTTGCTCCTGAATGAGAGGATTTTCTCTGTAAGCACAGATTGTTCTTTCTATTTAGTCTTAATTTTTATGTCAATTATGTTGAAATTACTTTATAGGGTCATCCGTGGATGAGCACTAGAGGGGGATGAGAACTCTTTCAGTGAGTTTTAGTGGTATTTGCTGATAGAAGAAGAATGTTGAGTGTTGGGGATAATGGGATCCGATGTGGACTCAAGGAAGATTTACATACTCTTCATTCTTTCTGTACCTGTTCTTTTCCAATAATGCCTTCACACTACTTACTTTTACAGTCTGTTTTCCTTCTCTAAGCTCCCAGGTCATTCTCCAAGTCTGTCACATCCTCAGCAATTCATCACAACCTTCAGCCTTTTCTGAACTTACCCTTCCATTCTTCCCTCTCCATCTCAATATGAGTCTACCATGTTTTCAGTCTTAGCATATCTCTATCAGGATCCTCATTCTAGTTTCGACTACCGCCCTGCTTTCTCTTGTCCCTTCTGTACTTCTGCCATTAGGTTTTCCTCCTTATTTTCTTCCAAAGGGCTTCTGTGCCCATATGCATAATACTGGGTAGGCAGTAATACACAGGTATTGGTGATCATGTATGTACAGCTGAACCACTTGAAATTTTTGTCTGGTGTCGTAGCAGCCTCTGGAACCTTCAATTGCAGGAGAAGTCCAATTCCATTTCTGCAGATCCAGGACAGACCTTAGCTGTTTAAAGAGAATAATGAATATTCAGTCTGGTTAACAGGCATGAACAGGAGATGGTGCATACTGATTTCATCTTCAGCTGTCAAACTACAGTGAATCTTTAGAAAACCACAGTTTATATAGACTCAGTAAAGAGTTGTAACTTGGCCAAATTTGGTAATATTTTCATAGGAATAAGAAAATACGTCTCTGATACTAGGGCAGTTTACTGCCAATTCAAAATCTCTGCTGTAGCTTATGAAGGCATTGGAGCTTTTCAAAAGAGCTAAACACCACATACTTTTCCTTAATTTTATTATCTGAATTGGCTTGATTTTGTTCCCTAAAACTTTCCAAACATGTTAAACCTGCAGCAGATACCCAGTCTGGAAAATATATCAAAGCTGGCAGTCTTGCAAGGTTGGTCTGCCTATACAAATAACTTTGTATAACTGGGACGCCAATAAGAATGTGGCAAAAGCCAGGCTATTTACTCAGAAGCTGGCTTGAATTCAGCTTGAAGGCAGTATAGTATTTTCAATTTTTTTTCCCTATAATTACAAAGAAAAATTTTGAAGTAGCGCATAATGGTGCATTCATGCTTGCAGGCATCTTGGAATGATAATATTAGTGAACAAAAGAGAAAAATAAATAGGGAATGGTGTAGCTTCCTACTGTACTGATCTTATCCCTCCCTCCCATCCTTTCCTCCAAAAACAGTACATCTAGAAAGCACAGTGAGAGAGGTAACAAGGATGAGCACGGATAAGGAGAAGTTCTCTCGTGGGAATTTCTAAACATGAAGATTCAGCCTTGGGAAGGACAGGACAGGATAGATATTCATGAAGTCATTCTGTATGTGGAGCAGATGAATAGAGAATGATTATTCACTCCCTCCCATAATTCAAGAACTAGGGTCATCCGATGAAATTATCAGCAGGCAGGTTCACAATATGAAAAAGGAGGTACTTGTTTTACATGATGTATTGATATGCCATAGAACTTTTGTCCACAGGATTTTATATATCCCCAAAGCAATCAGACAAATTTATGGGGAAAAGAATCCAGCAATGGATATTAAATAAAATACCTGTCCTTCAGCCACAAGTTCTTGAGGACTGGGAAGTAGGTTTATATATTTACCCTTTAAACCTTTCCCTAAGCAATCTCTGCAACTGGTCACTGCTTAAGAGGCCTATTTGGCTGCACGGGCCCTTGAATGATGCAGTACAGCTGCTTGTTAATAGCTTTTACACTGTGGTTCTCGCTGTAAATCCTGACTCTGAATGGCAATGCTCTGTGCTGGTAAGGAATTATTCACTTCTAGTAGAAGTGTGCAGGAAAGGATTGAAGTGTTTAAGGACGTAAATGGAGTTTTAATTTTTACAGCAACTTCCCATTTGGTTTGACTGTTGCCTGGAACCTAATAAGGTCCCTGCCAACTTTCCAAGTTTCTGTACTCTCCAAATCTGTTTCTTTCTAGTTGTCCATCCCTTTTCCTCTGTTATGTAGGATATCATTGCAGAGATGCCATTTTGGCAATTTTGCCATTTGAAAATTAGGACTGTCCTGACCATTTTTGTAGATGAGTTTAACTTGTTCTGAAATGATAGTGTCCAACTTGTGTGTCTTCTCTCCATAGCCTTGATCAGACTGGATAAAAAAGTTTGAGTTCCCCTCTCTCTGAGTAGAGTGTATCCATGTACATGTATTTCAGCTAAGTTTTTTCCTCTTCTAATTGAAATGCATGCTATTTTACATGTAAGGAAAATCTCATTCTTTTTAGTTTGAAATTATATTTCAAAGTGCAGCAAAATCCTGTAAGGTTTGTTTTTTTTATTTTTGGCTGTGGTTTTTGGGTATTCAGAAAGTTGTCTCATGGAGGCTTCCAGTGCGCAGTAATGCTGGGAAAGGTGTCTAATTTGTGAGAGAGAAGTGATTAATCAGAATTCACTTTTTGTGTTAGGAATATCCAGAGGTGGTCTGAAAAGAAACGACTTTACACTAAATAAAAATTACAAATATGACTGGGTAAGTCTGACAGGTTGTAAGAATATAACACCTCCTGAGGGAACAGAACAGAGGAAATAACTTTCTCTTGTGAAGTTTGCAGCTCTGTGGAAGAAAAGCTTTTCTTCTGTAAAGCTTGAACTTTGTATGGGAGAAACTGTGATTTCAAATCTTTTATCCAAAGATGTTGTCTGTGCCCTGGCTGAATGGGGTTTGACAATCTTAGAGAAAGGACAGGAAATCTATTTTAGAAAACTTCAGCATGTGGAGTTTAAAAAAGCCACTAATATCTTTTCCAATGGAAGAAAAGTGAATGTCAGCAACTCTTGTTGTTTTGTCATGCATCTTGTGATATCTGGCATTTTCTTAAAGCCAGAAATTTTCTTTCAATGTCATTGGCTGAGAATCTTGACAAAAATTTATTTTTAGAGTAACTTTTAATCCTTGTATAGTTGCAGGGAAAGGCTTATAAAATCCTAACTTCCAAAAAATCTCATGCCAGTGATATGAAGAAAAAGGTGCACATTTGTTAGATTATTTTTTTTCTGGAGGCTTTTTGTTGTCTTTCTCTTTCTACTGATATTGTAATTTCTAGAACAGCAGCTGCTTATCTGAGATGGGGTTTGCTGTCTTATCTTGGCTAAGGTGCTGGCTAATGGTTTTTCCTGGCACCTGGGGTAGATTCTGAGAAATTGAACTGGGAAATTGATAATGGGTTATGAAGTGTTCTGTGTGTTAATTTATTGGTTCATCTGAGGTCAGTATTGAGCCAAAATTATTGATGAGCTATAATGACTTAAGTATCTAGGAAGGAGACCTGTACTTAACAGTTCTTTTCAATGGTTACCAATGTAAAGTGTGGAAGTGGACGTAGACTTCTGCCCGCAGTTTCCATAGATTGGTAGCAGATCATCCTCCGAGCTTTGTAGAGTTAAGGTTTTGCTTAATGTAGAATACGTCTAGCTGGGTTTGAATTTTCATAAATAAATATTAACAGAAATACATCATTGGAATGACAAATCTTTCCAATATTGAGACTTTGCATTTTTTTAACTTTTGCAGATCATCCTTCAAATGTAACTTGATGTCTGTTTCAGCTTCACTATTTGCTCTGTATTACCAGTTCCTAAGAAGCACATATTGGGATTTCCGTTACTGTCTTTGCCACTGACAATGTGTGATCACATATATGCCACGCTACTTCTTTGTGTCCTAATTTACCTCACAAGATAATGTCTAGTGTTTCCAAAATGCTATGAGATTTTTCTGACAGCCTCAAAGAAAAATATTTATTAAATTATTACTAAAACATAGCAGATGGGAAAGATGAGAAGAGAGGAAATAGAGCAAAGTATTTAAAAACTGAGGGTGTACTATGTTCATATTTAAAACTCATTAATTTTGAAGTGCTGAATACTAGCAGCCATTTTTTTAACATTGTGAAAAATAAAAAAATCTGACATGTACTTAAATATTTAATGTTAAGAACTTTGGGGACATGTTCAGCTTATTTTACCTGCAACTATGCTTGAAGTTCATCCAGTTCCCTTCTGATTTGGACTGATTCATTAACTGCTTTGGGAGCCCCAGGGAGCTCACACTGGTTCAGTGTTGAGAAAGGTCAGGCTTAAAAATGGGAAGATTCGAGTGAGGGGATGCAGTAGGGCCCAGAAGTCAAGATTTCAGCTACCCATGGCTTTAGCCCTCATTTGCCTGCTTCTTTGAGGGAGCCTGCACGATTTTCAAATTTGAAGCAAGAGTTTTTCCAGTTTGCTGAGTGTGGTGTACAGCAGAAGAACTTGAGAGTGGCTGGAGCACTGTGGACGTCAAGCAGTGCCCCTGGTTTGGAGGAGCAGATGAGAGTGCCTGGGGCTGGAACACTGCACACAGGAGCAGAAATAGACACGTACACACCTGTATATTGAGAACATTGGGGAAGGCTGGGGGAGAAGTGGGAGTTTGGGCTGGTGGGATGCAGCAGGCACACATACAACACTGTTGACAGTAACAGTGTGCAGATTTCAAGTGTGAATGAACAGAAGTCAAAATACAAAATACTGCCTGTGTTCACACTCGAACCCATTTTGTCTGAATGAACCTAGAGCAGGTGTAAAAAGTCTTTACACTAGAAATGTCACTGTTAGACCATCCAAAGCAGGACAGCACAGTGGCATATAAATAAGGATTTGTGCAGCACATGTTCTGAGCTGCGTATATAGTGATGGGAAGAAACTGTAGTGTAGTTGCTGCTCTGTAGAGAGCAATTGGTGCAAAGGATCTCTGGTACTAAACAGGTGCCACTTAGGGGAGGCATCAGCTTCTAATTGAGCCATCATGCTGAAATGGTAGCGGAAAGAAAATTTCTCTAGCTATGTGCAACAAAGAAGTTAAAATAACAATCCAGATTCTTTTTTTTAATCAGTGCTAAGATTGGCTTCTGACTTCCTGTTCTCTGATGGGCAGGGATTAGGCCCTTTATGTTTTGAAAGAAACTGAGCCAATTCCTGTTGCAAAATTCCAGCACTGAGATCAAATGAATGAATAAAAACAGTTAGGAAAAACTTGATTTGTCAGAAAGCCACCTTCATTAGTGCTCTCATCTCTTTCCTATCATGGGAATTGTTTTTAAGCTATAATTGCATCTCACTGACAAAAGCTTCTGGCTACATATGTAAAGATTTGTAAAAATAATGCTTTTCTGTAAGCTGGTATAATCTGTGCCAGAAAATAGAAACCCAGCCTCTGCATGTGAAGAGCTCCTCCTCCACAGTTCGGTTTCAGTGACTATTGGTTAGTATTGTTGAGCTTTCAATATATTCTGCAGAACATGGTTTACTAGGCTATGATGCTTGCTCTTGAAAGGCAAGAAAAAAATCTTCCTTCAGAAATGTTTTACATAACGTTGCCCTGTGCAGAGTGAAGTGAATTAGTTACAGAAAAGATTTTAGATTGTGCCAGTGAAATTAGCAGTAAATGTGTAAATTTTCCCTTTTCTTATGTTCCTTTTGGCTGCTCCTGTACGGAATGCAGTAAGTAGTAGCTACTGCTCACACTATTGATTTAAGCATTTGCATGTTGTGTGTTGCAGCTCTGCACTGGGGCAATACAGGATGTCTTCAGTTTTATCAGATTTTCTGTTCATACTTGTGTTTCTGGCTTCCATATGAGGCTCTGTGCCATTATATCCATTGTTAAACAGGATTGTGTGCACTCATTGTTACAAGGCAGTGTGTGTAAAATGCTCATGGCTGACAATCCCAGTGGTTCAGGGTTCCTGTTCATAAGCCTGTGCTATGCTGCCATCGATTCTTGAAGAACCAAACCCAATAAAATAGTGAAAGCTAAAATTTGGCTGCTGTGTTTCTAGAATGAATGCCCTGGGGCCAGCAGAGCAGCTCATCGTGAAAGGTGCTGTTGGGTCCCTTTCTTAGCAGAATTGCTTGTCTGGATTTTTCTCGCAATGTCCTGGTTTCTTTGTTATAGGTGTGCCATTTATACATCTGCTGTTAAGAGAAATTAACCACATTTACCAAAATATCAGAATTATTTTACTTCCCAGTTTCACAGTTTCTTTGATTATACTGTTTTCTTCAGTTAGTGCTTTACCAGCAGTATTTTAAATTCTAGTAGAGATGCAGAAATGTACTGCAGATGAGAACATGCTAGGGTTAAACATTTCAAAGGGATTGAAATGCATTGAGAAATTATCTTCTTGCCAGCCATAGTTGTGGTGAGCTTGTTGGGAACTTTGTTTTACCATATTTCTGTGGATTATTGTCTTCACAGCATGGTATGCTCCTCCACTTATTTCTGTAACCATGTAATATATACTTTTGTAATGGTGTCTCATCTGAGGAATGTTTGTAGAAATTGTGGTCTCAGTGTGACAAAAGCAAAAATTTCTGTGTTTATTTTGTTCCTATTTTTAATTCTGCACACAAAAAAAGTTGACCTTAGAAATGATTTTCTGTTTACAAACATTTTACTTAAAAAATATTTTGCAATTTATAGTGAGGGCTAAATGCCTGAACCGAGATCAGGGTGCTAAATCTTGAAGCACATGATTGAGCACAAACAGCTTTCTGGGTAAACGTGCCAGACAAATGGACAAGAGGAAACACATGCACCATCTTGCTGATGGGAATTGGAGGCACACAGAAATAAAATGACTTTATTATGGT
This sequence comes from Aegotheles bennettii, assembly GCA_013398125.1. NCBI lineage: Eukaryota > Metazoa > Chordata > Aves > Caprimulgiformes > Aegothelidae > Aegotheles > Aegotheles bennettii. The sequence goes on along the minus strand of VZRW01002063.1, from coordinate 47,162 downwards.
TGTACCATAAATCTGCTGTGTAGCCTGGCACTACATTGAAGTGTCCACAGAACCCTGAGTCTCTCTGCATGGAACAAGTTTGCTGAACTACTGTAACACTTCAGCTTCCACCCAAAGTCCTTTTTTAAAGGATTAAAAAAGAACAGGTGAAAAAAGAATCTATTTTATAACTGGATAAGCTGGTACAAGACCCAAGAAGATCATATGAGCTAGTAAAAGTTTTAAATAGAAAAATCCTCACTCCCGATAGTCCACACAGAGTAATTTCTCTGTTAAAATTTGGATGAAGTTGACATGAGGGAATTTGGAAAGGAAATTTTGTTCTGATTTGGCTTTTATAATATGGAGCACATTGTAGTTTGTGGATTTTCAAAGTATCCTAAAGTGATACTCAAACGAGCAACTCATTTAAATCTCTACTATTGTAAATCAGGTCGACTTCTTCTGGAAGTACAATCATAGATTAAGATGAATGAAATACGAAGGCTGCATGGGGAATAAATATCTTGATCCTGTGTAAATACTTTCAAATAAAGTTAACTGTAAGTATGTGTATAGTTATCAACTCATATGCAAAGTGATCCATGAAATGGTGTGTTTGAAATCAATCTGAATCTTAGCTTCCACTAAAGCACTTGATGTAATTTGTGTACGAGATGAGAGGTACAGTGAAGAGTCTGATCCTGGAGAAATTTTTTCTTCTCTCCCTTTTAAAGAATGACCACAATGCTGCTAAAGGCCACATTGCTGTTACTGAATTGCCTGTTCTCCTAAAAAAGGCCTGGGTAAGCAAGGTCAGTCAGAAGGTGTTACAGTTTTTACACAGACCTACTCTGACAAACGTGGGTTCTGCTCTGAATAAAGACGGAGTCTTATTCTGGCCCTGTGGCACCGTCTGCTTATGGAGTTTATTACTGCCTTCCTGTCTGCCCTCCCCCAGCTTCACACAGATGTCCAATTAACTCCCCTTTCCTCTGCTCTTTCCTCCATCTCCTTGTGCTGTCACATCAATGTTCCTACTTGGGACACCCACCACTTTTAAAAGGTATTTGATCAACTCATTCGCACTGCCTCTGCCTTTTCTGTGTGAGACTGTTATGTGTGGAAGACTCCTGGGGGATTCTCCTGGGCTCTCTGTGACTCACTTTCCTGATGACCGCTCCTTTCAGGGTGGCTGTTCATATTTCCTCTGCTTAGATTTTGTTTGGGACCTTTTTTTAAGGTGGTCTAGGGGCAGGTGTCCCTGTCCATGGCAGAGGGGTTGGGACTAGATGATCTTTAAGGTCCCTTCCAGCCCAAACCATTCTATGATTTAAAGAGTTGCATGTCATCTTGAAGCATGTGTAACTGTTAGATACATTTTGAATAAGTACCTGTATTACAGGGCAATAATGAAAAAAACAGAAGTCAAATAGATGAAGCGGGTGCCAATCTCTTGTGAAGAAGATAACAGTGGCTGGATCTTTCGTTGGTTTGTTGAAGTAAAGTGAAACCGAAGTTTAATTTTCTTGCACAGGCTGGGCTTTTAACTGGGGCAGGTTAGATGCTGCTTCTGCAGTGTGAAGGGACACTGGATAAGGGAGAGGCAGAGAAGCCAACTGGGTTTGAAAATCACTGTGGCTGTCTTCATGCAAGCTGTTCTCCCTTTGAGCTTTCAGTTTAATGTATGCAGTCTGCCACATTAATTCTTGAAGTAGTTCTTAAATGGGTAGCTGTAAAAAGGGGAATCTTGGTCTGATATACTTTTGAAAATAGGAACTTGAATATTGTAACAGGGGATGCGCATCTTTGTTGCCTGGCATCAAAACTCTCAAGTAAATAAGCTATTTCACAGCAGTCTTCAAAATTGTGAAAGTTGTTAATAAAATCCATGCAACTTTTTTTTTTAGTACAGAGAAAGCTACTCCTCGTTTTGTGAGGAACTGAGGACAGTAATACTTAAACATATGGGTTTCATTAATGCTAGAATGAGTGAAGTGTTGGAAATGCTAAGTGAATTCAAGAAACACCTGGGCTCCTTTGTGGAGAGCAAAGATCTGGTGAAAGATCTGGGCTGGAAGTAAAAAGGCATGAGCTTTAAGTATGAAGGATCTGGGACCAGATGAAGGGTTTTTTCCACTATAAAGCATGCCTTGTGTTCAAGTATTTGTGCATGAATACATCCTGTTAGTGTCCTTTTTTTACTTGTGTGTGACATAGGCTGACATCTGTTTATTTTGGTTACAATCACAGTATTTTTTTATTTTTGATGTTACTATTTGCAATCATTGTGAGTAGGACCCCAGCAGCTAATACAGTTTTACTAAAATCAGATCATGGTAGGTAACATTGGGAATACATCCAAAGAAAGGCAACATCCAGAGAAATTACACTATGCTGTAGTTTATGAAGGTAAAATAGTTCCATGGCCTAGTAATAGGAAATGGATGATGTAGATCTTGAGCCAGAAGTCACAATTTCAAGTTTCATAAATTTATCATTGCAACCGGGGCATGTATTGGAGCCAGTGTTCATGCACAGTTACTATGCAGAGACTTTCATGAAAAGGCTTTGTCCAGCTTCCAGTGGATAGGTTTCCACATCATGCACCATCACCACGTGCACTTCTCTCCATGACAGCTTCTGTAAAAATCTTGCTTTGGAATTTGCCTATCTAGATCAGGACCTGCTGCTCCGTGGAGCTGGCATACTAATTGTAGATGTCAGGCACCAAAGCGGTCCATCGGATGCTTACATTATAAGCACCTATTTAAAACATGACACTTGTTAAAGCCACAAATGCAGATCTGGCAATTTTCTCTCTTTTTTTTTTTTTTTTCTTCTATTCTTAGCAACAGCTAAGCAGAACTCCATAGCACACAGCTTCAGAAATATTTATTCCTTGGTGACCTGGTGCCATAGCAAATTCCTTTTCACTTGCATTACTGAAATGCTTGAGTGCTCTTCAGGATTATTACTAGAAGCACACTGAATGTCAAATGAAACACCATTTTGGTCAAAACTAAAACAAAGCTTACCGTTGTGTCTTTGCATCTTCTAAGTCACACCCCCAACTTTTGGAGCAAAGTGTTGATCACCTTCAGTTTTCAAGGGGGTAAGAAGTTAGGACTTTTTTTTTGAAGTTAGTTTAAAAAAAAGTAACAATTTTAAAAATGCCTGTTTCACAAAGTAGAGAAACATTCCATCTGCTGGTATCCATCCCTTCCTGGCTGGGCCATTTGCTGTGGCTGGCAGGCAGTTCTGTCCGTGATGCACTGGTTGTGTTGCAGGAAAGGTGCTTTGCTGTGCAGGAGCCTCTGGGAGCCGTAGGACGAGCATTTTTTTCCAGAGCCTCCAACATAAATGAACACATGCTGATGTGTTGGTTCCCTTACTCACTCTGTCTACCAGCATATTACCCTTCCCCCACCTCTTTCACAAAGTGTTTCTCCCTCAGGCAAATTTCTTGCTGTCTGGAGTATGAAACATGCACAGGCACTTTCTTTTTTCTTTAAGAAAGGGTTAGAACTAGATAATCTTTAAGGTCCCATCCAACCCATGCTATGATTCTAAGATTTCCTAGTGTAGCTGTTATAAGGCAGCAATAGCCAGAAAGACTATTTCACATAGGTTCTTCTGCTTTTAGTAGAGACAGAGAGTGAGTGTGTGTTCATGTGTAAAAAAAATAAAAATAAAGCCACAGTTTATGTCTGAGTGAGGCCGGATTTCTCCTGTTTCTTTTTCTGAAGTGTCTTTACTCAGCAGTCACTTTTTTCTTTTTTTTTTTGTGGTTAAAAAATGCAACATGAGCAGATGGCAAGTATTAACACATGAAATGCAGTGCCTGCTTGAAGCTGATTTAACAGGGCTCTACATTTCTGTCACTGGCTTTCAGCTAGTTAAGTCGTGTTTACAAGTTAATGAATTTGTTCCACTTGAATTATTTGATGGCATGTGCTGAGGTTCACCGGTAAAGGGATCCTTTAGGAGTAATCGAGGAAAGCATGAGGCTTCTAGACATTGAGCTTTTGGGGTTTGTTTTCTGTGCCTGATTTTAGCATTTTTGCCATTAATATGAAACCGAAAAGAGAGGCAGAAGGAGCAATAGTAGGTAGCAATACACAGCCTTTTCTATGTGATACAGCTTTGAGCACTGCAGTGGTACCATACCTTATAGAAGCTCCATGTTTGAACTGTGTAGTTTGCAGTTTCATTTCTATTGAGTGTTCCTAAACGTTAGACAAGGATTTGAAAAACAAATAAAGTTTTATATAGCAAATAAGGAAACGTTTTCATATTTCTATGTGGTCTGCTTCCATGCTTGCTTTGGAAGTATGAGTGCAAACTATTAAACAGGCTGCTATATATAAATTAGCCCACATTTGGCAGCAAAACTGCCTAGAATAGGGTGATCAAATTCAGTGTATTTTCAGTTCATGCATAAGACTCCTTACTACACCACCACATGCTATCTACCTAATAACGTTTGAAACTAAGCCAGCTTCAAGAATTGTATTCATAGTAAGGAACAACTATTGGTTGCTGGTAATTGAGCATCATACACACTTAGTGTTTTACACAGCAGATTTCCCTTTGTATAGAATGCTGCTTCTCAAAACTGCCTAAACCTGCAAATCGGTATTCCTTGGCAGGCAACTTGTGAGCATGAGTGCACAGAAAGAGTTAATATATTTTACATTTGACCAATTGGTGCCAAAATAGTGTGCTTTAAAGGCTTAGTTGGTATTTCTGGCGTTAGTTTTTGAGTTTTCTAAATTTGTAGATTTTAGTTTTCTTAGGGCTTTTGTAAAATGTTACTCACTTTAATAACAGTTTATTCAAACAGGATGAAGGTCAAGTTCCTGTTTGGAAAGGGTACCATGCCTAGTTCACCTTTGACTTAGAATGTAAGATCATAGCTGCCAGATAAGACCAAACTTATTGCTCTGAGTATGCACGAGTGTATCTTTAATACCTAAAAACTGACAGTGATTTACTGTATCCTTTAAGAGGGCTTCTCTCCAAGTAAACAGTGCTTAGTTAAGTATGGTTAAGATCAGTCTTTGAGCGCAGACAGCAGTGCAGCTTTCTTGACAGGAGGCCTGAGGTGGCAGGATTGTAACTCCCCGAGGGATGGCCCAGTTAACCCCCTGGCTGTCCTGGGGCGGTCTGTGCTCCTGCTGCATGCGGCTCAGGCGCAGGAATGAGCCTCATTAACCCACGCGCTTTATTGGGCTCTATGGATGTGTGACATCATTGGCAGCCAATCAGCAAGTGCTTCAGGGCAGAGTTTAGAAGCTATTTAATAATATATTTATATTCAGTGCAGATATTTTTGGGCTTCAGTAGCATTCATTTTGTCGCAGAGTCCATGTGTCAGTATGGCTTTGGGGGGAAAAAAAAGGTATGAGAATAGCATGTTTGCCCTTGTTTTTTTGTAATTCAGCTGGGTGGCTAAATGCTATAGAAAGCATAGCTGGTACGCTGCAAAACAGTTATTATGGAAACGATTTTCTTCCTCCAGCAGCAGTAATGCTATGAGCCAATCTTGGGCAATTATTGTGTGCTCCCTACAAGGCTGCTCCTGCTTAAATAGCCAGACCTGCAAATATTTCCCAAGCTGCTCTGGTTTGCCAAGAACAAAAATGCAAGACAGTCTGCAGAAAATGTGTGTGTGTGTGTGCCAGCCGGAGTCACCCCAGCAGCTGGGCTTGCTGGTCCCTGGCTGGGTTTGGCTGGTCTGGGCTCCACATGCCCCTTGCCCAGCCCTTGTGCAGCACCCTCACCCCCATGTGCAGGCACCTTGCCTTGCCTTTGCCTGGGTGCATGCGGGCTGCTTTATTCCCTGTTGGTTGGCACAACTTTACCTATTGAAGGGGAACCATTTCCTGATAGTGCCTCTTCCAGAAAAGTCTGATTAATCCATGCAATACCCCTACCTTTCCTGCTTAACTCTTTCATTTCCAGAGTAGTGTGACCATATGGGATTGTAAAACCAAACTATTACAGTAATTTCCAGACCATAACAACAATATTTGGTATCAGTTGTTACTAAGACAAAACTGCATTTCTTTTTATAAAAAAAAAACCAAACAAACGGAGGCTTGTATCAGTGGTGGGACTGTTGTTACTTTTATTTTTAATTTGGGCTGTTTCTCCTCCCACTTAAGCACTGTGGCTCTGGTCAAGCCAGGTTGCTAAAAGTCACTGTTCACATATGTTCCACAACGGTCCTGCAAAGCATCCAAGTGCAGTGCTGACTCCTTCAGCTTGTTGGGATCACAGAGATTTTATCTGCTTCTGAGCAAAAGATTTCAAAAGAAGCCTTTCAGATGTTAGCTGTATCTCTAGCATGCTGTTCAGTGTTCGCTAATGATTTGGAAAACGAGGCATACAATGAGATGAGAAAGCTTGTTGACATAGTTATTTTGAGATCACAGAAGTGAATGCCAATTGCAGAGAGCTGTACACAGACCTTGCAACATGGTGAGACTGAGTGGAAGAACTTGTAGCCAAAATGAAATGTCAATAAATATAAGGTGGTGCAAACGGGGGTGGTGCAAGCGAGCTGTGCATGTGTGCTGTTGGTCTCTGAACTAGCATTTTTTGCTGAAGAAAAAGATCATGTAGTAATCAAGATGACCTCATGAAAACCTTCAGCTCACAGGTCAGTAGCAGGCAAGAAAGGCAATTGAATGTTAGGAATCACTAGGAAAAGTACAAAGAAAGAAAATAAAAACCTTCTTGTGCCACTCTGTAAATCTGTGGCTTCATCTTTAATACTGACTGCAGTTCTGGTCCTATTGCAGGAGAATGAGAAAGGGCATCTGGAATGGGAGTTTGGAACCACATACCTTAGGGAAACAGTTAAGCAGACTATGATTTTAGCCTTCTCTTCTCCATACTGAAGAAGAATGCACTGAAGTTCTTTTATATCTAAAATGGCATGAGAGAGTAAGTAGAAATTGTTATCAAGAAATAGTCTCAAAATGAACCAAAGGAGGATTTTTTCATGCAGTGTATCACTGAAGGTTGGAACTCACAGTTGCAGTTGTAGAAGAAAGAAGCTGTATGTAAAATTATATCGGACAAAGTCATATAGCAAAGTTACCTTTCTATTTCTAGGAACCCATATGCTGCAAATTCCTATAGGTTAGGAGAGTATTCAAGACAGGAATGCTGCATACTTGCCCTGTTTTTATACTCTAAGCATCAGCTGTTGGTCTCAGCTGGAGACAAGTTACTAACCTTTGATTTGACAGTGTAGGCACACTGGCTATTCTTGTATTTGTGGACAGATTTCTTCTTGTACTACTGTAGAACAGCATCATAGCCACTGACTAGAGGTTGACATACAAGCCAGACCTCATTGATCTTTGTTTCCTGCTGTATTACTCGTGGAAACTGAGCACCATTTTCCATGTCCTGTGGCTTGTGGGTCAGTCAGTCTGTCTGTCTGAATGCCTTCCCAATGTGCATTAGAATATTGTATATTTTGCCAGGCTAAAGCCAATGCTTCCTGTTTTGTCACATTTCCAGTAGCTGCTGGGTCGTCCAAGGTGCTGTGTGCTTTCAATTCCTATCGCCTTACGTGGAAATGTAGTAGCAATAGGACCTATCTGGTTTAATACTTTTCCTTTATGAATACTTTTTCTAGCACTGTTTCTCTATTAGGAATGTTGTTTGTTCTAAATAGGAGGTCATCAAGAATTATATGACTTTGATATAACTGTGGAAAAGTTGATATCTTGCACCTCATCTTTAGGAAGTCTTTTGATACAGACAGCCACAGCATCCATCCTTGTATCCAAACTGGGATACAAATTTGTATCTGGGATACAAGTTTATCTCTGCTGAAAAAGATCCAGGGGTCTTTTTAGATGGTAGGCTAAGCATGAGTTAGCAGTGTGCCATCAGTGAAGTACAATAGATGATTGGGCAGCATCAACAGAAACATGACCAGTAGATTGAGGGAAGTGATTATTTTTAACTGGGCATTCCTTAGACTTTGTGTGGAATAACACATCTAGTTTTGGGGGCTGTAGTACAAGGAAGATGTTGATAAACTTGATTGAGCTTAAGGGAGCATCATGAAGATGCTTGGACTGGACAACATAATCAGTGTAGAGAGGCTAAGACAGCTGAATTTGTTCACCCTGAAGAAGAGAAAACTTACTGGGACGTAGCAGCAGTCTTCCAGTGTACTTAAGAAGTTTCCAAGATGAAGAAACTAAATTCTTTAGTGAGGTGCACAGCAGGTGAAGGTGGGACAACAGTCATAAATTACAATGGGGTGTTCTGACAGCCACATCCATTCCTTCAGTGCTGCTGTCCCTAGTGTAATTAAACTGGTGAGTTTACGCATGGAGTTTCATACTGCTTCATTGCCCTCATTTTACAGATAATAGAACCAAAGTACAGAAACTGTAAAGGCTCTTGTTTAGAGTCACTCAGGCTACATTCAAATGCCTTTCTAGTATGAGCTTGAGCTCTGTTGTGTCTCACATCCATACAGCCTGATTGCTTGATCGTAGTCTCAGACAAGGAGTTTTGGAGGGTTGGTTTGTATTATGGTAATATTGAAACAGCGAGCTGGCTTGGGAAGCAGGCTCTTTCCTCGACTTGGCTACTACTATTGACTTACAGTGAATCATTTACAAAGTTAAGGAAAGGAGTGTGAACTCCTTGTGCTTTGTCATGTCTATATGGTCAATCCATTTTTATTAGCCTTATTTGATTTCCATTATAATTATAGACTCCTTCCTGAATCTAGTGCTGCCTCGTGCTTCAGATGGATAATATTATTTTTGTTTACTTTTGTCTGTGGTATTATTCCAGAAAGTGAGAGCAGTTTGAGTTGTTCCTTGGTGACCTCAGCTGCATGTTGCAAGAGGCTCCAGCTGTTTAAGTGTCTTAGATGACAAAATGTGTTGGCATGAGTTGATTTGCAAAGGGACCTAGAGTTTGAGGCTATTACTATTCTGGTTTTGTATGTGCTCGACTCAGACACTGCATTAATAAAGAAAGAAGTGCTCATAAAAGTCTAGGACTGATAGCCTTGGAGTCTGCTGTTTATGCCTTAACTCGTTGTTTCAGAAAGACTGAAAGCCAGGATATGATGCTAGTTGAGACTCCCCAGCCATCCACTTTAGCACCTTTGTGGAAAAAGCTATCTAACATCTGCTTTGAAGGTTTGAGAATATAATTCTCAGTCCCCTGGGAACTGGACTGAGACTGTCAGCAAGTGATACATTAGTAAGCAATGAATAAATTCATTTTGAGTGTTGGTTATGAGTAACAGACATAGCACAGACTTGGACTTTGCACATTTTTCTGGGAGTACCAATGGGTAATGTGAGTACAGCACTGCTTTTTTTAAATTTATAACTTAAATTGTGCGAGAATGCAGAAAACCTACATAACCCTAATATCATGTGGGGATTCCCCAGCAGTTAGAGAGTGGAATGAATGGCCCAGAAATGCTGTTTTTACATGATTAAGACCACAAGTAGACTTCAAGTAATTTATTGCCTCTGCACCTCAATTAGAATCACTGAATAATATAAGTTAAAACTTTGGAGGTCACCAGGTCCAATATCTGCTGAAAGCAGGCTCAACTGAAGTTAGGTTGGGCTGCCCAGGGTCTTGTCCAGTCAATTTTTGAACATCTCCAAGAAAGAAGTTTTTGCAGCCTCTCTGGACACCCATTCCAGGTTTTGACCATGTCATCATGTAGATTTTTTTTTTTTCCTTAGGTCTGATTGGTTATTTCTCCTTCCACAACTTTCATCTGTTGCCTGTAGGTTTTGTTTGCTAGACCTGAGTCCAGCTGTTTTCTCTATCAGTGGGTCTGTCTTCACTCATTAGATAGCTGAAGACATCAACTAAATTGCACTTTTCTTTAGGCTGAAGAAACTGTCTCAACCTCTTATCATAGTGTGTGTGCTCCAGCCTGCGAGCACCTTGATGGTCTTCTGCTGGACTTGCTCCAAGTATGTCAGTCCAGTAGATCCTTCATGAACTGGGGAGGCAAAAGCAGACACGGCCCTCCAGATTCAGTCTTGTGCCAAAACAGAGGAAAGCAATCACATCCCTCAGTCTGTTGCTCATACTCATACTGATACCGGTATGCTGTTAGCTTTGTGCCAGAGCACTCTGCTGATTCAGGTTCAGCTTCTTGTCTATGAGGACCACTAGTACTTCTTCTGCAAAGCTGCTTTCTAGCCAGCTGTTAATTAACTTGGCTAACCATTGTTTGCCCTTATTAGATCTATGCTGACTCTTTTCAATCACCTCCTTTTCTTTGAAGTGCTGGAAATGGATTCCAAGAGGGTTTGCTCCATATTTTCTTTGGGACTGGGGTTAGGCTGAACATCTGGTAGATCCCTGTATCTTCCTCCTTGGCCTTCTTAAGATAAGCATGACATTTGGCTTTTCTCCAGTCATCCACCTCCTCTGATTGCCCTGACCTTTAAGATGACTGACAGCAACCTCACGATGATGTGAACCAGCAACTTCAGCATCTTCACATGCATCCACCGGGTCCTGTGGGTTTTGTTGAAGATTTCTTTCTGCTTTTGTGTTTTGTTTTTTGTTTGTTTTTTTTTTTACCAGTTTTCTGTAATAGTCCCTGTTTGGATCTGCCCCTGTCTTATGCACTTCCTTAGGTTGTGCCACTAGACAGGGACCTGGGAATTCTGGGAGCAGTCCTTGCAGTAAAAACTACGGCAAAAGGTGCATGGAGTTATCTTACTAGTAAAATTAGAATGCTTGTGGGAGAAGGATATTGTGAAGGTCAAATGAGCAGTTTCTGCCCTTTGTGCTCCTGCAGGTAGAAATACTAGGATTATTGTTATTATTTATCTTAGTTTGTCTCATTCTTTCTCTCACTCCTACTCCCTTTTGGCTTTTCTGAAGATTAACACATGAGGAGCAGCTCCAAATATATTACTGCTTCTTGTTCAGAAATAAATTGAGAGACTGAGAGTGCTGAAGCCAGATGAGTCTGCCTTAGGAAGCCTCATAGACACAGACTGTCAGACCAATCACAAATGGCAACAACAAAACAAACCCAGACTTTCCTTTTCAAAGGACATGCTCCTTCTGGCAACAGTATATCGGGAAAATGATTATATTAGTGAGAAGCTAGATCCATCACTGAAGAGAAGAAAGCCTGGTGGATAACATGCCTAAGCACAAAATCTTAGACTACACACTTACAGAGAACACATTTTGCAGTGAGATTCTTCAAAGCTGTCACATCTCTTCTGCATCCCACACTCTTTTGGCAGGAGAAGAGCTGCTGCATCCTTGTGTTTCTGTCTCTTTACTGAACAGCTAATACACTGTACTTTCTTGTGGCTTCAGCAAGATTATTGATTTGTGCAGTGATCATTATTGCAGATGTTGGGTAGATCTTTGCTGAAGAGATTGAGGGGGAAAAAAAGGGACGTTGTGATTTTTTTTTTTTCTCCTATGCTTTTTCTAAATTCTCTAGACTTTATGTATCTCATTACTGTTTATGGAATAAAAATAGCTGTTTGACTGTTTTTACATGTTTTCACAGTACTGTATTTCACAAAGGGAAGCCTGATTTATCCTTCCCTTGAAGAGATTCTAGTCATAAGTCATAAGTGAAAGGTTATCGTTAATGACTAATTTCAGCAGAATGATATTCATGATGCTTTATGGAGCTTGCACGGAATTGGCCTTGCTCTGAAGGGCTTACAGAGAATGTTTAGAACAAAAGGAAGAAAAGGCTTATGATTTATGATTGAGATGGTCATGTGATCATGCTAAGAAGGAAAAGGTGTGTTCCTTCTGAGTCACAAAGCAAACAGGTGAGGAAATGAACTTAATTCTAATTGGTAAATTTCCTATTTCTGTTGTGTATTATTTACTTCATAAGCTGCTTAAGAATGAAACTCGCCCAGTCAGTCTGTGAACTATTGACTGTGCTTTTAAGACCATAAGTAATATTAGAAAGTGATATGATTGTCTCATGTTTGGAAACAGTATGCCTCAATATTTATATTGTCCTCTAACTAGGAGACTAGGAACAGACCCCCATCAGGGACAAGAACATTGATGCAAGAGTCAATAATCCTCTGGAAAGCCTTCACAGTAATTCCACAGACTTGAAAGAAAAAGAGAAGGTAAGATGGTCTTCAAACAGAATTCTGTAAAGAGTGAATTTGCAGAGGTTGTAACTGGAAATTTTTGTGAGTGCTGTGGGTGAGGTCAGATGTCCAGCTCATGGCAGGCACCGGTACCAGATTCAGAAAAGACTTTTGTATTTTCTCAGGAAGGAAATTCAGCACCTTGTGCTCCTCATCCAGTCACATTCTGGGCTTAAAGACTGATAGAAAGATTTCTCTGCCTTGATGAGATAGTAAAGATGCTGTGCATGTGAAATTGAGAATGGAATCCAATTCTTGCAAGTCATACTGGGTAAAATAGAAATACTGTGGGAGATAAGCAATAACTGGGTCTGAAGCTTGTGGTCTGAAAATTGGAGTGGTTTGACACTTAGTGTCTTAGGACAGAAACTACTATTGTCCTGAAGAGAACTTAGACTTAGGCTCTGGCTTTTGCAATTAATAGTTTTGGCAGCTTAGTACAAGCCTATCTTCATCAGTGATTTAAGTTAGTGTGCCAGACTGAACTAGGATGACTCTGATGTGGCAACACACTTCCTTGTGCTGACTGAGAGAAAAATAACCTCTGGGGGAGGACAGCTGTAGGCGGCGAAGTTTTAAACCAGTGCTGCAGGCTCTGCTAGAATTCCCTTGTCAGCCCTGATTTAGGTCTGGGCTCTGCCATGACTTGCTGACTGTTGGGACACATCACGCAACCTTTCTGCCTTGGTTTCCCAAGGTGTGGCATTGTTTGCCATTTGTAAGGCTATTGTTAGGGTTAATCTTCAATCTTCACTCTACTTCAATGTTGCTAATTAAAGGGTGACTGCTTGATGCTGGTTAAACAACTTTGAGAAACTTGAAGTAGCTTCTGAGAAGTTGTATTAATTAGCTAAGAATAAGGATGGTGTGCTCTGTTACTCCTTCAGCAGCATGTTTACTCTACACATGCTATAGAAGAGCTCAGTTTCATTTGTCTTGGCACAGTGGGATTTGTAGCCCCACAAAGGGGAGATAAGAATTACCATGGAAGCCAGCCTAAGCAGAATAGGTCTCTGATGTGGACATCAGCCCCCTTGTTCTCTTTTAAAATCATTCTTATTCAATTACATTCTTGGTACACAGCAAGTGTGTAACAGAGAAGAACATGTGGGTTTGTTGTGCTCAGCATCAGAGCTGATGTGTGAAGAACATTTTGGTTCTTTAATTCATACTTTTCCCTGAAGTGTGTCTTGAGTTCACGAGTGCTGTGCTGGATCGGCTGGCTGCAAGAGTCAAAGTTGGGAGATTTTTAAGTAGTAAGTTTTGAATGGTGAACTTTAAATCTATTTTAGTATAAATTAAAATTATTTTACTATTGTTATATAAAATTATATTTAAAATTAAGATTGAGAGGAATCCAGATTGTAATTTTTAAAATTTTGCTGGATAAAAGTGAGAATGTTTGCTTGTTTTTTGGAGTTGCCAAAGAAATCAGTTTCAGTTTTTGCCTTTTGATTTCTATAGTAATACCTGCAAGAATTACTGAATCTGAAAAATAATTATTGCCAGATAGCCAAGGATCCCCTTTTATCTCATAGCAGAGTTCAAATTGCAGGTTTCTGTAGGGAAATGCTCCTTGAGCTGCGTTTTCTTTGGATATTTGCAGTGCTGCTGATCCAATCCAGAGAGCTTTGCCGTCTTTCACTGTAAACTAACAGGAGTGAGTATGTTTATTTGTGTCAAGGGAAGGGTGTATTAGTGCTGCTTCACGTGGTAGGCAGCAGATGTAAAAGAAATGGATTCAGGAGCTCTGGAAACATGAATAGTACTTAAAGCAAAGTCAGCACTACAGTCCAGCATGGACAAAATATTTTATTATTGCTCCTTTCTCCACTTTGAAGCAGCAGAATTGATCAGCTCAGTTCAGAGGGATAATGACCCCGGTACAGTTACTGTAAATACATCTAAGTTGAAGTATCAATGCTGTAAATTTGGTAGTCTTAAAGGAGGCTCTTTTTGATGGATCTGATGTGATTGCTGTCAGAGTAAGAATGGAGGTTCAAGTTACCAGCCGAATTTCCAGAGATGTGGTATGTGGAAGGTTAACATCTTTTTTCTATGTGAAATAATATCCCTCCTCCTTTTCTCAGGTAATCCACTGTTTTCTGTCTGGGGAAATAGCTCAGCATTTCAGCTGCAATGGTCAGGCATGCTGCAAATAGCTGGATAAGCACACTCTTTGGAATAGGGTCAGAAATCCTTATAATGATGCTGGACCTTTCTACTGGGACACTTGGTGGCTGTCCCAGTGTCCCTGCACCGCACAGACCATACTTTTGCTACCTGTTCCCCATCTGTTCGGGAGGCTGTTGTGAGAGACAACAGCCAGGGACAGACTGATGAATTGCCAGGCTGGGCTGGGCTGGGCTGGGCTCATGGTCCCTGAGGGGGAGATGCCCTACATTTGAGTTATAAAAGCAGTACCAAAGTGGATTTCTGGAGCATCTTGTAGATACTTGGATAAAAGGGAAACAATTTTCTTTGTACACATCAGCAATTCTTGGAGCAGTTGCCTTAAATGCAGTGTTGTTGTGCAGGCTGACTTAAGCCTGGCTATGAAAATGAAACTGAGCAAGCAGAAACATTGAGCCCAGCTTTTTATTTTACTTCAAGAGAAGGTAGGCTCTAGCTGCCCGTGAATTAAGCTCTTTTCCTGGATGTGATACAGCCTGTAAGCGATCACCTTTTGACCCAGCTTTGCTGTTCTGATGCTGGGCTGCAGTTGTCAGAGTAACCACTATGCTCTTAAGTGGGTCATTTTCTTACTGCTCTCGCGTATTTAGCTCCATCAGCTGGGGGCCTGGCTTTTAGGGGCTTCAAACTGTTTCTCAAGGCGTGCTTTTAGTGCCTTACGTACTGTGTCACACAACTTGTCTCCCTGGATAACTTGGCTGCCTGTTAAAATACAACTGACTGTCTCAAAAGCCACCACCAGAAGTTTTAATCTTTCGGGCATGATTCTGCTTGCCATTTCTTTTATTTGCCCGCAAGTGCAGGGTTGCAGTGCATACTTTATTTTTCAAAAGCTCTCAAATGTTTTAATAATTTCATTTCTATTTGATCTAGTGTCATCTGAACACGTTATACTGCCTTCCAAATGCTAAATTTCTTTGTAATTCCTTTAATCTTTGTTTCCTCGGTTTATTCACTCATTGTTGGATATTTAAGTTAATTAATAGGTCCCAAGTTTGGGACAAGGAATACAGGGCTATAGGGCATCTCAGCAGAGATCTGTTTCCAGCTTGTGTGTTTTAAGTACAGTGTAAACTTACTACACTGTGCTTGGCTGTCTCAAGCCTGACCCAAGAGACAAGAGGAGAAATAAGGATTTATGTATTTGCATTGAATAAGTGCTGTAGGTGCTTGCAGAGGCATGTGAAATGACAGAACCTTGCTCAAGGCCTTTATACCCTGGATTAGACACAAACACAGTTTAGTCTCATGGCCCCTTGGCCTTCAGCAAGCTACTGCTGTAGTCAGTGCCACTAGTGATCGTATGTTACGGTATGGATGCCATCCTAATGAGAGCACCCACTTTCTAAGGGCCACAATCTGGCCTTTATTAGATTGTGACAGACATGAACCAAGTGATCTAGAGGTGAAAAACTATTTGTTACTACTTAAACCTTTCTGTTTTGATGACTTTAATAGGCTTTGGAATTTCAAGCCATTTCCTCCTCTTCCTCCCCCTCTCCTTCTTAGCAGGAAACCGTATCACTCTTCCTTTAAGTTTCACAGCAGTCTGACCACAAAGGAATTATTTCATCTTCAGTCTGTGTGATGTGCACAGCACAGAGGTTCCTCATGCCCTTGTCTTTTAACCTTGTGTGGCATTTGTACCATGGTGAGTGAAAGGAACCTTTTCAGACCCCTTCCTCATAAAATGCTGTCAAGCCACATGGGTTGGTATCTCTGCCTCTCGTTTACTATCAATTCAGCAGCTATACTTTAAGATAATGAAGACTGAATTAGTAACTTTAACATAAGCTGGTAATAAGAGTGTTCCTCGATGAAAGTTTGGTGTGGGGAGATGTAAAACAGAAGGAGCTGCTTTTGTATTTATGGCAGTTACATGAAGTAACCCAAAAGAATAACCTGTCAAGAGGGCATATAGAAAACACAGAGTTATGTGCAGGTCAGAAGGGACTAAGTGTATCTCTGAATCATAAAACCTGTAGTACTATGTAGGTAATAAGGTATTATTCATCAAAGCATCAGATTACTATTGCAGGGATCTCACAAAAAAAAGTACATTCTCATTGCAATTGTGGCATCATCTGTTTGGAGGAATTCTGGATAGTAAGCTGGAATAAGCAGTTCTAAATTAACCAGTTACAAATCCAAGTGGGACAGTGTTTTCATGAGCTCTGGGAAATTCTGAGTCTACTTTTAAAGGCTCTTCATTTTCCATTGAGACTGTGACTTTAGCTAGATTTTATCTCCTCAATTTAGGATTAATCAATTATTTGAATTCTTAAAAACCCCAGAAGCAAAACCAAATCCCTTTCTGTATTTCTTCTGTAGTCAGTATTTTCCAATGTTACTAATTCATTTTCATTTTTTCCATGCTTTAAAACTAATTTCCCCTGTGTTCTACTCTATTTTTGTCTGTTCAATATTAATCCAGCTAAGATTGCAAAGTCTGTGGAATCAGGTGTGTAAGTAAACAGCTTCACATTTTCAGCATTGTTTACAGACCCAATTATCTTGTATTGGAAAGCACCTTCAGCTCAGAGATGCTGATTCCTCTCCCCACCCCCATGTCTCTTTTACATGGTCAAGTCCTAAAAGTATTATATCCTGTTCTTTAACAATAAGATTAATTTCTGTCCTGTTCTTGTTTCAGAGACATCCTCTATCAGCAGCACGCTCCTATGGCCTGCCAAAACTCGACCGAACTGAAGACTTTTTTCCTATGACCTATGGAGGTACTAAGTATCAAAATGATTCATTTTTTGACTACCAAAAGGTTTTTAGGAAAGGCTGCCCAAGTTTATTCTTACAATTCATAATTTATGATATTAGGAAGAAGCAACAGTTACATTTCAGATCTTTGGCTAGCATCTATCTCTAAGGGAACCTAAACATTTCTGATCGTATTGTAGCTATATGGAGGCTGGAACATTTAGTCTAAGATTTGATCACAGTAGTTTGCAGTTACTTGATAAGGTTCCTAAATAAATGAAGAAGATGTACAAAAACTCACTTTGTTTACCTTCATTTTTATAATGATCAGAAGGTCGAAGAGTGCTCTAGTATAGCATGCTAGGACTGTTAAGTAATGTGCTAACACTGCCAGCTTCACAGATGTTCAGATTTTACAAGAGAAGATGAAATCAATGTTAGAATTTTAAAATTCAATAAACTGCACATGGCTGAAGCTTCTAACACTCTATTTCAAACTAGGAATAGAATTTTAAAAGCTGTTGTGTAACATAACTTGGATGGTATAAATAAACTTTCTGCAAAGCTGTTACTGACCTTTGAATGTGCAATTTTGTAACACAGGTGCTATTTCACTAGGACCAGGAATAGCACAGTCCATCTCCCCACCTGGAGCTTTTGTTTTGTTTTGGGGTTTTTTGCTTTTTGTTTTTTCTGCAAAATAGGTCTAGGGAAACAAAACCCACTCAGTTCTCTGAATAAGGAATATTAGGAAGAGATGGAAGAGATAGTTATATGATTTTCAGATTATTGGGTTTGCACATAGTAACAATATGGAGAAACAGAAATAAATGCTCGTTTTAAAAATACCTGTAGAAAAACTCAAGATGGAGGACCCAAAGCACATTCTGTAAAGGAAAAAAAAAAGCTTATGTGAAAGTAAAGCTACGTGGCTTTGAGTAACCATGGAGACCAATGCTTTTCTGATGCAGAAATAAATGAACTCAACCTTTTCATATTTATTAGTGAGACTGATGATGAAAGATAAAATTGAATTAAAATATAAAGCAGTAGAAGACAGACCTAGTCAATGTCTCTGCCCCTGCAATGCAGGTGATTGTAATGGATTATCACGAATGAGCTGGTATTAAAGAGGCAAATTAGTTATAAAAGGAACAAAATACTCTTAGTTATACCAACCTATCCAAATACCAGCTTCTTTATTAAGAGAAATGACGACAGTACACACAACATACTCCTGAAATCTTTTGATTCTGATAAAAAAAATGAATAAACTTATTTTAATACCATAGCACTGTATGAAATACATGTACTACAAAATGGTAAACTGTTTACTGTAACTTTATTATTGGATATTTGAAACCTACTTGTTTCTTGGTGGTAAGAATAGCAGAATTTTCCTGTAAAAATACTGGGTGAATATTCAGGTTTCTGTCTTGAAAATACATGTCAAGGGGTCAAATATTAATTGGCAAGTTCTTGCTACAGAAATGTTACTGCTGAACAGAGGATGGCAGCATTAAATGTCTCTTGAACTTTCAGTAAGAGCTTATGAAATAGAACTTCAATGCAAATATTTCTGCAACATCATGTAAAAGGTTTTGATTGAGTAGAAATCCTAGTGTAGGTAAAGGGGTAAGCCACAGTACCCAAAGGAAAATGCTGAGACCAAGTGTGACTTTAGTGTCAGGTGCACCAGTAGAAAACTGGGAGTCTAGCAAATGCTGTCTGTCCCAGCTGGAAAATAACTGTTTAGTTTGGAGAAAAGCTGCTGACTGTAACTGTGCTTCAAGGAGTGAGGGGATGGAAGGTGAGAAGTGTACTAACAGAATGAGGAAAAGGAGGAAAAGCGTCCTTGTTGATCCAATTTGTCTCAGCTGCAACGACCAATGTTTCAAAACAAGTTATTACAAGCCCATTACAAACACCCGTAGAACTGACGTGTCATATAAAATGCAACTACCCCTAGCAACCTCAGACTGACCTTGCCTGTCCCAGGTATTCATCAAAAGTCCAGTTACAGGTTATGCCAGCTCTGAAACAGTTTTTGTTGTACAAAGCTGTCTGCTGTCTAGAAACACGGTGTATGCTAATAACCTCCTCCTTTCCTTTGCAACTGGTGCAACCTGTAGATTACAGATAGTGTATTTAAAATGGAAAAAACACTTCAATTCAGGTAAACTGCTTGAAATGGGTTCTTAAGAGTCTTAACGTTCTTTCTGCTCTGTTGTGCTGGCCAAAGCCTGGGCAGGCTACTGCATTTTCAAGGTCTCCCACTGAAGAGTTTAACTGTCAGCTTGAGCTGGCTGCTCTGCACACACAGATGGCACATTCTAGAATTCTGCTATACAACTTCAGTAATGTAAGAATTGGATAACATCCATCTCATACAATTATAATGGTGCAATATGTTAAAATTACAAAAACCGGCTTTAAGGTTCCTTCAGTTTTATTGGGCCGTTTACCTCTTCTGCTTTTTGACTTCCTCAAAAGTGTGTGGTTAGCCTCAAATCTAGAAAGGAATTCTTGCCTAGGTGAAAATTCAGATTTGAAGAGTACCTTGTTTGAAATACTAGGAAGTTTATGCCAAAACTCAAAACAAGCACCCCAAATCCTTATTCCTATTCCTGGTAAGACAATTTTTGTGCAAGATCATTAACTTAATCACTGTATAAAATTGTATTACCTATCATGGAATCTTTTGGCAAATGAAGCACTTACTTCTAAAGAGTTCACATTTCATAGTCTTGCTATTCACTGACTACAAATAGGAGTTCAGAATTTGGAAATTTTACTTTTAACTATAGCATTCACCAACATTAAATTAACCTTGCCAGGTACTGAGGCAAGTGTGATGCAGATTCATAAGATGATACCAAATTTTTTATTTCATTAATGGATAAAGGTGGTTGTTGTTTGGTTTGTTTGGGGTTTTTTTTAAGTTGAAAAAAAATGTATTTGTAAAATCCCTTAAAAGTCTAGATTAAATGACACAAAACAAATTCCGAAGTGTCTGAAGTTTTCAGACAGAGGCCTGAAAGATTACCACCCCCCTGACATCTGTAAGGGGTAGTTAAACTCTCACCTGATTTACTGAAAAGTTATTTTCAATGAAATAGTTCAGAAAACCTGCAAACAAAATGAGTTGAGGCTTTTTTTCCTGTATTGTTCTTAAAACGTATCTTCTACCGCTTGCGTGTGTAACTGGGAGCCAGTCCAACTTCCACTCCTCTCAGTTAAAAAGCAGAACGAAAGTACATATCCCTGCTGCAAAGGGGAAAAGAACAGACAAATCTAAACCATCTTCACCTAAAGGTAACTGTTTTCAGTCATCACTTCACACACATAATTAGTTCAAACAAAACCCAGAAATGCTCATGACAAAGGGTGGCAGCAGCACAAGTCAGTTACAGAACAGGAGAGCACACACAATCTCATCTTTGGCTTATGCAGGGGCTTGTTCGTTACTCATGGAGAGGAGAGTTTATGCCCACCCAGGACTACTATAGCGATACCTACAAGTCTTCTCAAGATCTCTGTGAAATGGTTTTGCTGTTTAAAATGTTGAAGAGCACAGAACTATTTCCTCCTTTACAACATTAGTGAAAATTTCACAGGTCAATTTAGTTCTTGTAAAGTATCAAAAAGTAGTTACTCTACTACATATTAAGCATATGCCTAAATCAAACTCATTGCTCTAATTAGGAACAGTTTTGTTCTCATCACAACTAGACCCTTTTGGTAAATTATCTTGATGAGGTTTTGGTTGTGCAGCTGTCTGTCATTCTGCACACTTGCCAAAATGCAGGACAGGTTTGACCAAACCAATCACAAATTTTAAACTTTTTTTTTTTTAAGTATTCAAATTACTTTTTCTTCAAAGCCAAAACAAGCCTGTAGCTTGCAAGGCATGCTCCTTCGTGTTTGAATGGCAAGTATTCAAATACTTTTGCTATTATTTACCCTCAATATGTTGTGCTTCAGAGAGACATAGTTCTAGATAACTTTTTAATATATGAAAGTAATCTCGATTCATGTAAGTACAAAGGAATGAAAAATGCAAATAATTCATAGTCCTTATTTCTTTAGGATGCAGAACAAGCAAATCACTACAAATCCTATTTATAAATGAGTGTTCTAATAACACTAAATAGTAAAGACAAATTCAGCCAAAGTTAGTTTGGTTGGATTTTCAATATCCTTGAAGGAGATCAGTCTATTCAGTAAAGAAAGTACTAAACATACATGTCAGAGCAGAGCTGGGGAGCACTTTGAAAAAAAAAGAAAAGGGGGGGAAAAAAGAGAAAGGAATGAAGGCAGCAAGGTGGGATTTACCGAACAGGAATGTAGCACTTGCATGTAATAAAGCAAATATTTACATTAAGCACAATACAGCAATTTATTTAGATGCTTAAATGAAGAATACAAAGGGAAATAAAGATCACAAAATTATACATACTACAACAGTGTGTCATATATTAGATGGTATAAATGAATACAACACCTTGTTGGTGTTAACTAAAGATAAAACTAAATATCCAAAACACAGCACTTTTGTTTCAGTGTGCTGCTTCAACACAATACACTTTTATACAGATCTAAAAGGTGTCAAAATTAGTAGCTGCAAACTCATTTCTTGCAAGTGATTTTTCTTTTTTAGCTTAAAAGATTTCAGAAAATGGCTCTGAAATACGTTATTCATCAGTTGTAATGTCAAGGATATTCAGAACAAGAAAATTCTATAATACAATAGAGTCCAGATATATTTTTTTATGTTGCTGGCCTCTGTTTTGAGATTGTACAAGGTTATGTGCAAAAACTAAGTTTGTCAAAAGTCATACTATAGCAGTTTCAAGCTTTTGCTAGGTAAACTAGATACAGCATTTATTACACAGCAGGGCAACACTAAAAAAGAGAAACAAATCTATGATGGGTACACAAGAACAATTTCATAAGCTTCACTTGAATAGGTCTAAAAGACTGTACAAATATACATTTCAACTATTCAGAATGATACATGAAAAAAATCAATTTCCCCGTAGTCTACTATACACGTTGAACTGGTAGCTTGTATGGTTGACCCTACACTACCATGTGAAAAAGGGTAATGTTTAAAAAGACATACAACTGAACATGTACAAGAGTGAAATAAATGTTGAAAATGCAGATAAAATGAACCTCTGCTTTTCTCTCTGTGCATTCAGGAGCCACCAGCTAGCCGTTTTCACATTAAGTTACTGTGCTCATCCCAGCAGGTACTCTCAAGCAAGATTAGCCAACAGCATTCTTAACCACTGGAGTAACAGCGGCCACAACCACCCCACACCATGACCTAGAACTCGAAAGGCAGTACCAGTTAGAATTTAAGCTTAGCAGTCATACTGAAATAAAGTGTTTAGACAGTTGCAGACCGGATCATACTCCTGCCACTTCTGAATCAAGCAGCTTACGCTTGCTGGCTACTCAGCTCCACACCAGTTAAACTGCTGTGCATTGGTTCTGCTACTCCATCAGTCACACTGTCAAACTGATCTCCATCCTCACTGTCAATTGTGCTATTCTGCCATTCCATCTGCTGATTTGACAAGCTCTCCTCAATCTCTGATGCATTTTTCCATTGCGACTGGTCCTTAGACCAAAACTCTTCTACTTTTCCATAGGAACGATTCTTCCACTTTGACTGTTCTTCATCGCTTTCAGATCTACCCCCTTTTGTCTCAACAGTCGGTTTACTGCTGCCAGCATCTTCACTTTGGGAGGATTCATCTGTCCACACTTCTGGTTTTACTTCTGATGTGTTATCTTCAAAGTCAGACACCTGCTGAGAACCAGGCCCGCTTTCAGACTGTGAAGCTCCATCTTTCCATTCAACAGCATCATCTTGATCATCCTGATCACCTTCACTATCTGAAACATCACCTACCAGTTTTGTTGGTTCTTCAGTAGAAATAATCTCTTCATATTTAGTGCTTTCCTCTTGTTTTTGATCAGACTTCTCTGGAGACTGTAATGTATTTTCTTCAATTATTTCCTTGGATATGCTGTCCTCTGGGTTCTCCACTATGCTATCAGAAGAGGTTTTCCCACCAATGTCAGAAATATGCTGACCAAACGGACTACCGCTTTCCTTGTATTCCTCTTCTATATTTTCATAGCTGTCTGAGGAACTTTCATTGTCTTTTTCCAAGTTGATTTTTTTATCAACAGTCTTACTAACATTGACTCTGGAATTCTTTTCATCGTGATTTTCAAACAGCCATTCAGCATCAAAATCCATTTCATGTTTAACCTTGTTTAACTCTTTCATATTGAAACCAAGCAGCACACCAGGTTTGTATTTTTCACAATCTCTAACACATTTCTTCCTTTTGTTACTAAAATGAGATGCAATATCAGATTTCCATAGCCACAAACTGGCAGCCAGCTTTTCAATCTCTCTCCTAGTGGGATATGGTTGCTTATTAAAATACTTTGTAAGAAACGTTTTCCTGGCTTCATAGGAATCATCTTCGTGACCCTTGGGGTCCAATGCTAGAACTACAGGTTCTTCAGGCTTCTCCTCAAAGGCAGAGGGGGAGTCGTCGTCATCCATTTTCCTTTTCTTCATTAGTGAGAATTCCATGTGTTCATAAGTACGTTTTACAGGTGCTACAGCTGGAGACTGACTTAGCCGAGATGACGAAGTACCTTTGTCCTGGCCATTCTGAGTCTTCCCAACACCTCTGCAGTGAACAAGGTGCAGTGTTATAGTTGAGGCAGTCATGTTACTAGTATATACACCAAGACAATGGATGCATTTGTAGGTTAGCTTTTTCTCAACGGGATGAACTGTCTGAATTACTTGATGTCTCTCCCGTAGATGATGTGCAAGTGCATCAGAGATGGGTCCTTTTAGGATTGAAAAGCACAGAGGACAGAGAGTTTTCCCCACATCTTTTTTGTAGGGAACTGCTGCTTGTGGAGAACTTTTTACAGGTACATCAGACTTCTCCTGGATTTTCGGCTGTGGTTTTGGAGGAACTGGGGGAGTATTCTGAGCATGGTAAGCTACAGATTCAGCAGGAGCATCTCTCAGGTTGTAGGTGGTTACAAGAAGATGTATATTTGTGTGACTACCCTGCTGCAATGTCAAATCAAAGGTTAGAGTGGAATCAGTTTTAGGTCCCATCTCTTCATCAACATGAACCATTCGCATATGAGCAGCCATCTTTTCAACATCATTGAAGGTTGAACGGCAATACGGACAAGACAGACCATGTATCAACATATGATTAAGCAATGTATCAGTGGGTAAATAGCGATTACAGTATAGACATTTGCTAGTGAAATTGTGTATTTTCATTATATAGTTAGCTACTGCAGGCACCTTTTCAGCCTTGTGCTCCTTTTCAAAGTGGACACTATACACATTTTCAGGAAACAGCTCATTACAGATTGTACAGATTTTCCACTTCTGTGTGGATGATGTATTGACAGAGGAAGGACCTGTAGCAGCTACAGGAGATTTTGAGCCAGACTGACCTAATACTCTTGAAGTTGACTGTGACTGAGATAGTGACGACTGCTTCAACTGAGCCGATGAAAGAGAAGATGAATTGGCAGACTGAAGAGAGTATCTTGCTGAGGCCTGTGATCTCTGTTCCCCTCCAAGAGTATAAGGCCTTCCATTTCCACTTGCTGAAAACGGTTTCATTGTTTGTGATTGCTGTGGAATAGAAACTGGTGCACTACCACTTAAGTTTAGCCTTCCCCCTGGCTGACCAACATAACTTGGTGGTACTGATTTGACTCCGTAATTGTTTTGTTGTAGGTGAACGTTTGACATCATATTCACTCCCGCAGAATTTAACGTAGGCTTTGGTATGGTGAGTCTGTTCATCATCTGTTGTGACGAAAGAGATCGAACACTTCCAGGGGAAAGGGCGCCCATCCTCTGAGGAAGTCCCATAGGCTTTTTATCCTGTGGTTTTGGAGCTATCAGCATCAGAGGTTTAGATCTTGGAACCACCACATTAGTGTGACCTATCATTGCTGTTACCTGATATCCTATACGTTCGTGGTCTTCGATAACATGCTGTACTAAAGCTTCGTATGATTTCGGCATGAAAAGGCATCGTTTGCAGTGAATACTACCCTCCTCTCGGGTACTGGAGCTTAACGGAACTGCACCATTGAGTGACTTTTCACCTCCCTTTGCTACGTAAGGAGCAGCAACATGCTGAAAATGTTCCCTGTAAATGTGCTTTCTAACTATTTCATACAGAGGATCTCGGTAAGTGCACTTCTTACAGTAATAAACAGCTTGTTCTACACTGTCAGCCTGCTTAGGTTTAAGGCTATCATGTTTGTTTTTATCTTTAAAAGTGCTGATGCCTCCACTTGGTGTATTGGCATTTGGAGCATGAAATATTTTAATGTGCGTTTCCAAAGTCTTTTTGTCCGCATTGAAGGTACAGTAAGGACAATTAAGGAGAATCCTATTTTCAAAGTCTTCACTATGAACATTCCGGAAGTGGCTTTTGTATGCTGAAAAGAACTTCGAGGAAAATGGACATGCACTGCAGCAAAAGGGCTTTGTCCGATAGTCCTTAAAACAAACAACAAAGCAGAAACTAAATATTGAAAAGCAGTTTTTAAAAAAACAACATCCATGATCTTCTCTAAACAATGTTTCTAAGTAAGTCTCAAGATCCACTGCCACAGTCTCAAACCTTTATATTTATTTATTCCCTACAATTTTTGGCCTGCAAATCATGCCCTAAATAGTTTATCATCTGAACACGCGCGTGATGTGGCAAGTGCCAATTTAGAGGTCCCTCAAGAGTTTAGCCATAAACTCAGCATACAAGGCTAAATCACAAGCATCTTTCTCCACCACTCAAAAAAACCCCTCATTCCCTGCAGCTGAGCTGCATGAAAAAGCTCACTGTAAGCTCATTTCTGAGGGAACAGGTAAGCGTAATTGTTTAAGTAGAATGAGGCTGTATCCCAAAGACGAGTAATTTCCCATCAAACTGTCAAACATTTATATCTATAAGATGGACATATAACTTCAGCTATTTCAGTCTCTTAATCAATTACAAGCTTTAATATTAAAGATGCTCTTCAAAAATTATTTTTGGTGAACAAATGGATTTAAGCTTATCAAGTCATGTACTAAGGCTACACAAGCCCTTAAAGCCACCAAGCCTTTTCCTTCTGATCAAAGCACAAACCTGATTTTTAAAACAATCTTGAATCAGAGAAAAAAAATATATTTGAAAATTCCACACTTGCAGTTTCCCTGCACCCTTTATCTTTGTTACATTTAACACGTTGCCAATGCAGTTCTTGTCAACTGATGTAACAGAAACTAAAGTTATACTGGCCTTAGAGACAGCCACAAGCAATCTGGCATTTCAGATGAGGAAAGACATGAAATTCAAGTAGTTACAAACATTCATCACGAATGTCAAAACAAGTCTTATGCATCAAGCTACACACAGATCATTTGAAGTAGCTGGAGAGTTGTACTCTCCCTCTGTGTAAGTAAGTAGGACTGTGTGCTTCTGTCCACCTTCTGAAGCCTTAGACATCTAGTAGGCTGGAGACAAGATACAACAAAAACTAAACAAAAGCTGACTCCTTTTATATTACAATTTCTGTTCTGGAATTAATTAGAAAAAAGGACATCAGTGTATTTTATGGAACACAGTAATAAAGGGACATTTAAAAATTAACACTACACTAGGAATCCATCATACTACAGGTTCCTATTTCCTGTATAAGCAATGCCTTATCTTTCAGATGCTAAGAGGGCTTATTTTGTAAAGGGATTTCTCACCTTTCCACTGTTCTGTCAGTGCTGGCACTACTCTGTACTGTACCACTGGTAGAGGCTACAGCAGCGCACACAACTTGCCTTAAATGTGTTTAATCAGATCAATCTTCTCTCTCACTTCTACCTCAATTCAAATTTCCTTTATTACTGGTTCAAAAACATCTAAAAAGTAAGACTTCCAGTGACACTGAATTCTGCTGTATAGATCTATATATGCCTAAACCAAATCTTGGGCATAGATCATGAGAATCTTCAGATGTGGCAGGCGTCTAACAGAGCTACAACAGTGCAGAGAGCAGCAATTAGATGGGTTTGTTTAAACTTCTTATGAAATGATGAAAACAGTTAATAAAACGTTAAGGAAAGGTAAAAGACTTATCACGAACTGTATAAAATTGTTGATCTTTTGACCGGAAGGATGGTGAAATTGTGCTAAGCTTGAAAACAGATGTGGTCTCAATATGCAGTTGTCAAAGGGCGAGTAAGATTTCTTGACCAACCAGTTCTCCAGTATTTGGCTATCCATACTACTAAGATAAAGACCAGAATTATTACTTTTTAGAAAAACAAAGCCCAAACAAACACAGCTGCTTGCAGTCCCTTAAACTGACAATGAATGATGATCAATGGGTAAAACTGCAGGAAAACCTCTTGGTATTTGTGAAACGCCCTTTAGTATGAACCATCTTCAGAATCAGATGTGTCCACATAAACTATTACCAACCTGATTTTTTGTAAGCGATGGGTCCCACAATCCTACATCTTCCCATGTAGTGTTTTTCAAATAAAAGTCATTAGGTTCAAACTGCTTAAAATCCTGCAGAAGGGGAAGATGGGAAGAGAATACACAGAATCAAAACCAAAGACCAACTGCTCCTTTAAGCAACTCTTGTAGGCATCCACGCAGTTCTCTTGAGTGCTGCTGGCAGATAGTAGATATGAACTCAAGGAAGTGTGGATATTTAAGATGCATCTCTTTAGAGGTGGAGAGTTCTGAATAGTCTCAGTATCATAAAACACCTGAAGAACTATTTTCAGTATTCACTGTCCTAATTAACCCATGACTGTAATTACCTACCTGCCTCATTTTCAGAAGTGCTAATGGATGAAAGTATTCATGGGCTAGTGCTAAACATGTAAGATCATACAGATGCTTTACCATAACTGACGTTTGTCTGTTTGTTTGGGGGTTTTTTGGGGGACACACACACACAGTGTGTTGTTGGTTTGATTGGTTTGGGGGCACTTTTATTACATTAATTTCACACAGGAATTCAGATAAAAGTTTCAGAAGTTTGACTACATGTATGATGCCCAAAAAGCCCAATTCCTATTAAAGAAGTTAATGTTCAGGAGAGAAAGCTGCACTTTTGAGATGAAAGTGATGAAAGTTTGTTCAAAAGAATAGCACAAATATCCCTCCCTTCTAGGAACTAACACAGGTACACAAATGATTCTTTAACTTGATGACCTACTGTTAGCACTGACAAACACTTAGTGAAAACCTCAGAACCATCTTCTGTCCCCCAAGAACATCCTATACCACACCAGCTCTTGATTCATTCATTCTGAAGCGTTTAGTTAGCCAGTGCTATTTTTAAGAATCTAACATGAACAAAAACCAACCTACCTTCAATGTGTATCACGGCAGCCACACATAGCCTGAAGTTTATCTCATCTCAGCTAAACTTTCTAAAAAGTGTTGACAGGTACATTTTTATCTCAAGTTACAAAGTCCTACTTTGTTTAGAACTTAAAAAGTAATGCAGGGGTAGCAACACCTGAACAAGGCTCAAACGGAATCCCAGAATCATTCTTACACTGATGAGAACAGAGGAGTGTGGTAGGGAACTGGGGATTCCTTCAAAATTCACAGTAAAAATGTAACACTTCCTGAACCAGGTCTAGAAAAAAAATAAATGTTATACACCAGAGTCCTGCTAACTCTGGAGCATTTTAACTGTCTAACTACAACACTTGGGAGGTATCATACTTACTTCTATATGTTCTTTACAGTATTCCAAACCAATGTCACTAAGTATTTTTTTCACAGTTTTCCGGGCCTTTCTTAAACTGCCAAGGTTGTTGACAGGAAGTTGGAACATAGTCTCTATTGAAAAAGAAAGTAAGAGATAAGTTTTTAAATTAAGTATGTTTTGTCTGATGGTGCTGCACTTTTAATTATCAGCAATTTTCTGTCTCATTTTACCCATATAACTCAGTATCAGAGCTGTACCATTAACTAAGAAACTACCACATTTTCTGTCTGATTTGTTCTTAAATGAGGCTGGCCATAAAGCTAGATACTGACAAACTTGAGAGTACTTAAAACAACGAACTGATGTAACAACTATTGCAGGAGTAATCAGCTGCATCTGGAAATAACTTTTTTTTAAAAGTGTTTGTATTTACATGAAATTTACCCCCTATGCTGAAGTACTTAAAAACTCAATCTATCTTTTGTGTATATGTATCCTACTTGAAAATTGGTAACTTGAGCTTCAAGGTTTGTGTCAGTCTTTTAATATATTTAATAGTATCTCTTCAGTGAGGAAGATGCTTCTTGAGTTCAACTGCTGGTAGGGCAAGAAATACATACGGTTTCCTCCATTTACTGTATTTATAGCTTTAAATGACTTAAAACAGATCTGACTTGTGTGATACTAGAACTGCATTAATAGGAAAATAAAAATACCACATACTGCAGAGTGGATTTATATCCTCAAAAGACCGATCACAAATTGGAATGAAAGTTTGCTTCCTTAACCTCTCCTCCCTAAACAGAATTGGGAAGTATGGCTCTGAGCACTAAGTTACAACAGAGAACACAAGTTTGCTAGTTTGCTTTCAAAGCACAGCATGACCTTTTTTTTTTTAAGTCAAGAACGTCCATTTATTGAAAGTTCTTGCTGCTGCAGATCATACAGCCAGAGTGAAAAATATTAATGTATCCGAGAAATTAATCATGGCTCCACTAATTCCTTTTCTCTAAAGGCAACTGAATAACAATTGCTCTCACTGTATTGCATCGGCTCAATAATGCTTTCAGTAGCTTCTCTGTAGCTACCTGTATGCTCAGTTTTTTCATTAAAAATGATATGAAGCAGCATAGTCAAGTATGGTTAGGATTTGAATGAATATTTTCAAGTGAACTTCAAATCCAAGGAGATAATGTCCTAGTAATTTTATTCCAGAATAACCAAAACTCTTAATATCAACTGCATATCGTCAGTGCATAAAAACAGCACATTTTAAGGCTTCTAGCAAGCTGTGCTGTTTTGTTCAAAACCAAAGCTCCCACTTGAAGAATATTCTAATTTTGCTTGTAAAGAAACTGTTTTTTTCTCATGACAAAGTGACAATTAGTTGAGTTTGTCTTTAGGCAATAATCCCTTGTAAACTTGAAAAATAAAATAATGCTTGTTATCAAATAGGTTATTTTAGTACAAAATGCCACTAATAACTTCTTCACCAAAAGAATCAAATGCTCTCTCTTAATTACTGTGTCTAATATACCTAGAAATGCCTAATATACCAGACTAAACATAAAACTCAAGTGATAAAGAAAGCAAATTATTTAGGACTGCCTGAAAATAGGATCTCTGTTCTGTCTGCACCATCTTCTTGTCTCTGCACTTTCGCCTACCTCCCCTTCAAGTCTTACAGACTAGAAATTAAGATCTTCCTATCACAACACATCATAATAGAGGATATAATTAGATCTTCACATGTAAAAACTAAAGATCAACCTTGGTTTGCAAATTCTGCTTGATAGCTGAATCCAATTCACATAATCTTAACAAAAACCTAATCCTTAAGAAAATGCAGTTCATTTTATTTAGGAAGTTTCTTGACCATTTAATCATCATTAGTAGAGAGCCAGATAGTCTGCTATTATTATAGTTTGTGACTACAAAAGGAGCTTTTAGCATCTCCATTCATTTCTGTTTACAGCAAGTAACTCAAATTGTGATATATACACTGTGACACATTCCTGAGTGTGGACATTAAAACAGTTGGGATTAAGAAGTGTCTCAACTCGTCATTTAGACATTGAAGCTATTCTTAAAATGAGGTATCCTTTTTCTGACCA
Source organism: Aegotheles bennettii (assembly GCA_013398125.1). Lineage (NCBI taxonomy): Eukaryota > Metazoa > Chordata > Aves > Caprimulgiformes > Aegothelidae > Aegotheles > Aegotheles bennettii. Next base: position 16,186 of record VZRW01002063.1, on the reverse strand, counting down.
AAAGTTAGTGTTTGAAAGGACACCTGAAACATCTCTTCTTCACTGTCAGAACTGCTCCTTACTGCTCTGAAGCTTAGATCCAAGTAATTATTTTAACAGAACACAGTACTAAGGAGTGCAGCATCCAGTATTGCCAACCCCACCAGTGCTTTCACCTAGCACTGAAGCTATCACTACATCCAGCACCCCAACAGGGAAGGATGTCTATAGATGCCTATAATAAAGGTCTAGTCCACAGCCAGGTATTGATTCCTAGAAAAATTCAGTAGCCAAATGTAACCAGAACAAAGTACAAAGTGTGTACAGGGTATTGTACTTGGGAGAAGTGAAGCTCTGCCTTCGGCTTTTAACTGGCTGTGAGAGTCCCAAGGAGGAAGAATTTAATCTCAAGTGCAGTTCCGATAAGTGTGTTATATAACTTCAAAATCAGGGCATAAAATGACTACAAAGACTTCTCAAGTTTGAGAAGTCTACAGGAACCAGCAGTTCAGTTCACTCAATAGAACAGGCTAATTGATTTAAATTAATAGTTATGTCCAAGCTGTAGGTTCACTGCTGAAACAAAAAAGGGATCTCATTTCCAGGTTAGTCATGCTTCGCAGCAAAAAGCTTTTTTGCTCTACTCAGTTTTCTAATCTTGCTAGCCATGGTTGGTAAAAGAAAATACTAGTAGGGGAAAAAATGTGTAACACCTTGAAGTGCCCTCAGGAGCACTAGTGTGAACAATATTGAGAAAACAACCCTATAATTCAAGTGAACGGGAGGGACAAATCCACTCATAGAGAAAAATTCTGCTTAGTTTTAAGAACAGTGAAAATGTCTTAGAGACAAAGGAAATCAGGATTTGTAATTTTTACGGCATAACAAAAAAGCAGAAAGGAAACAAGGTATAGCCCTATAACAGCTAGTCACACAGAAGTTCCAACAAACCCCAAATTCTTCAACATATCACTTTTTCTAAAAAACACCAAAACCAAAACCAAGCCCAGATTTTAGCATTTAGATAGATTTGCAGTGACTTTCAACTCCAGATTACCTTGTCACCAGCTTGCTACTCTTTCCAGCATTTCAAATTCCGGATGGAAACAATTGCAGTCACTGTTCTAAAAAAGATCCAGAATGTGAAGTCTGACACACCCTCCTGTTATGTTACTCCAAGTGATTTTTAAACCACTTTTAGCATTTAATAAAAATAAACTATCCTCACTGTACCAGCTCCAAGCACTTCAAGTTAACATGGCCGTGCAGTTCAGCCCCTTAACACATCAGTTACCAAGGGACTGGAACCACTTAGAAAACTGAGTCAAAAGATGAGTTAAAAAATATTACTGTGCAATTATTTGAAAAAATAATTAATGTAAAATACAATACTGTGTGCCTGTTTTAGAAGCTTTATATTGCAACAGTTAACATTTCTTATACTGCATATTTTTCTCAGTGCAAACTGTCCTCCCTTATGAGGGATGTACTGATCTCACACATAATACACTGTATTCACAATGTGAGAACTGTGACCTTACAGGAAGGAAGGGATGCACCCAGGAGAGAGAGGGTGAGGAACACAAGAGGGAAAAACAGAAAAAAAACCCTATCAGTCAAATTATCAGAGGTGATACAAGTAAGAAAGCTTCTACTTGTCTTTATATCCCAAAAGCTGTTTCTATTTTAGTGTAACTAAAATCTTAATTCTCCAGTGGGTCTTTTGTATTTTGGACCTTATCAGAAGAGCTGCCTTGCAGCCTGCTACCTTTGAGACCACCAGGTAACAGTTGTGAGACTGTTTCAGCTCTGCCAACTTTATCTAGAACAGTGAAACAGAGGATCTTCTAGTGTACAGCTTCAAATTGCCGACAAGGTAACAATGCTATTCTGATTTTGGGAAAGATGCATCAGTTTCAGAACAAGACAGCCTCTTTCCCTCAACTAAAATCTTCAGCAAATATTCCAAATCTGCCTGATCATGATATTTTCATTTTTGGACAACATTATTCAATGTGCTTACTATGCTTGCTTCACGTTTGAGCTTTCTTACAATCCTAACAAGCAGCAAGTATAATAAATTTTTAGTGTCACAGTCTTGTTAGTAAAATGGTGGTTTTCATCCAGAAATTAAGTTTAAAGACCTAAAGAAATAATCTGGGGGAAAATCTTGTTGTGTAAAGGAACCAAGACAGCATCAGTCTAGGTTTTCTTCTCTCTACGCTTAACTGAAAATGACACCATTTCCTTACTACCACACCGTTGCTTTGGACCATTGGGAAAGCCTTCCCGTGACCAGCAAGCACAGAATTATAGGCAACCCTAAACATTTCACTGAGGAAGATGTCTTCACTCAGCAAGGTTAGTAAAGAGCATCACTGTGAAAGGGCAAGTGAGAAACAGTTGTAGAATCCCCAAAAGCTATAAAGAAAAAAAACCAACCCTAGTCCCTAGTGCATCTTATTCTTTTTCAGGCGTATCAAACCTGTATGAGTAGGCCAGGCATCCTAATGCTCTTTACAGTGGCCACTGATTCTTCTGAAATATCCATGCGCTGGCAGAATCAAGCCAGTGGAATACATGATTTTCTTTGGAAATTTTATGAACATAGTTCTAAGTTTATCTAAGTTCACAGAGCTGAAAGCAGAAGAAGTCAATCAAGAAAAGGAAAACTACAAAATGAAAACTTTTCTAGAAACATAGAGGTGGAAAGCCAGTAAGTCATTTTGAGACCACTTTCCTCCCACAATTAAATATATAAAGTTACTCATAATAAGCAACATTTACCACTCACACTACCCCTTAAACACTAAGTTTACTTTTTGACTCAATTGAAAGGATCAGTACTAAAAAGAAAAGTTTTATGCATATTCATTATGTTGACCATTTTGACTTTTTTGAGTAATAAAATTATTCAGCCACATAGCAGTTACTATTCTTATTAATTATACAACTCCTCTCTGTTATTGTGGCCATGTCCTTCCAGGCTGCCTCATCATAACTGATCAGTCAAAACAGGGGTACTAAAACCTTTTTATGAAATAAAAAAGTGTAAATCTTTTAGCATGTTTGTTTTAGGATTAAATACAGAAAATCCAAAAGATGCAGACAACTGAACCAGTTTCTCATTCCCAGCTAGCCAGTTCTTCACTGCTGTTAAAAAGAGGCACTATTCAAAGATTAAGTGACAGTCCCCTCCCTGCAATGTTTGCTGTGAACACTCTGCAAGCAAAGCAGCCCAGTCTCCCAAGAAGGGCTGCAACATCCCCAGCTGTAAAGGTGGGAGCCAACAACCACCATGTATGCAAAGGCACCACCCTTTTTACTCTATGGGCTCAAATTTCTAAATCAGACCACAAGTACTTCCAAAAGACTGAACTCCCATTCAGTATAAACCCACTGCTGGTTCATAAGGTCACAACTAATGTTTTAGGGCTACTGCAAAAAAATAAATACGTTTATAACTCCAGATAAAAAAATCCTATATAAAATTTAATAACTTTAGAAGGGGTCTTCCTACTGTAATGTAAATACCCACTGTTTGTCAGTTTTTTAGGTTCGATGCCCAGTTGTTAGCTGAATTTATCAAATCAAATGTGATGTCAACTGATTTGACACCAACACCATAGACCTAACGACACAGAAACATGCACCTCTTGAACGGACTGCTTCTTAAAAGCATTCTGTGAAATTTACACTTCCATACAACTGTTGTTAAAATAATTTAACTGGGAATAAAAATGGAGATGAAATTACGACTCTCTTGGGCACATTATTAAAAAGAATACAATAAAACATCAGTTTTAGCTTCCCTTATGAGCATGTTTGGTTCACCCTTCCTTTCCTAATGCTCTCATTTTCTTGTTTTATAAAGACTGAGAAAACCTGAACTTTTTGGCGATCTGAGACACAGTATTCTGAGACACAGATCTGAGACACGGCTGCACTGCTGAAGATGGTTAGGTGTGTGCATGTGGGCAAAACAGACAATTTCATGAGCAATGTGTAAACCCAGCCTTTTTTATCCCATTGGGACTTTGGAGTTTGTATACATCTACATTCAGATCAAACTTGTCTTATAAAAATCATTAGCTTTTTAAGAACTATAGTACATTAAAGCAAATTTCCTATAAAACTGAAACTAAAAGACACCAATATTTACTGTTATTTTTGCACATGCTTATAGAATGGAACTGTTCTCTTTATTTTCCCCTCTCCCCCTCATCATCCCTCTGCTGCTTCAAAAGGTCCATCCTTTCGTTGCTCTTTCCCCCTCTCCTCCTCATCCTCTCTTTGCTGGTTCTTGGCCTTCTTGGTCCTTACCTCGCTCATTTTCCCTCTTCTCATCTTCCCTGCGCCAATTCATAGCGTCCACATTCTTTCGTCGTTCTCTCTCATCCTGTCTCCACCGCTTCTTGATATCTTTGTCCTTAACTTGCTCATTTTCTCTCCTCTTCTCATCATCCCTGTGCCATTTTATTGTTTCTGCATTTTTCTGCGGCTCCACGCTTCTTTTGAGATAGTCTTGTCGCCTCCTCCTCTTTTTTAACATATCCCTTTCCCTGGCACGAGCCTGCTTTTCTTTCTGGGAAAGAAAAGCTTTACGGGGCATCATGAGCTGCTGCTGTACCTGTAATAATATCGTATCCATGGAATAATATACTATACATGCACTCAGTCAGGCACCAACAACTCTCATTTGGAACTGAATACTTCAAAGACTAAGCCAAGATCATTTACTGCTGGTTCTCTTTGCTTCATAACCCTCTTCTAGCTCCACATTAGATAATGACAGGCAAGTTGCTATGTTCAGCTCCAGGCACAACACTTAATTGGCACCTCTGCAGTTGGCGCATATCCAACATAGAAAAGTGAACCCCCTAAAATCCCAGGCCTAAGCAGTAGGATTTCTTTCCCCTCCTCCTTACAACTCCTCCCACGGAGTTTTTAGCAGCCACTTCGCAATTGCAGCATCCAATTGAAGGAACAGGACAGGAGAGTTGTGAAGGAAACTTGTGAATGCTCAAACCTTATTTTCTTCTCTTACTGGAGATCTACATTTAATGAAAATGTGCTTATTTATCTTTTCAGACCTCCTTCTCTACCAAATTTGGTTGAAAATGGCCAACTTTTTTCTTGGCTGGGAGGAGGGAGGGGACATTAGGAGACAAACCACAATCTGAAAAATTGTATAAGCTTTGTTTCCTCGGGAAACCTGGCCAAAACATTTAACTGCAGTTAATGAAGTAAGTCCTGACTCATCTACTCAAACTTCCTCCAAGTATATTATGTCTTGCTATTCACAAGAACAAAGGAAAAAAGAATGTGACCATTTAATTGGAGTTTCTGCCGACAAGTGAGGCTGCTTGGTTTTTTTGTTTTGGGTTTTTTTTGTCTTGTTTTTAAAGAGGTGTCAGTGAAGACAACCTTTTAACACATTGTTTTACTTTTGGTAATTTCTCTGTAGTCATCCAACACGTTCACATCTTTAAATTTATTGGCGTTAATATCTGCAATTTTGAAATCATGGAAAACAAAACAGACCACAGAAAGAATTCACACTATTACTAATATCATTTAAAAATACTCTTTTGTACACATTGAGCAATGTTTCAGAAATCTCAAACTGCAGTTGTGGCCCAGGTCTGGGGTTTTTTGTCTGCTTTTCAATTTTTGTTTAGCAGAGAGTTTTGCAGAGGTCTAATCAAAATGAAAACTGCAGAAAGGACAAAATTACTAGATTAGAATACTTAAGCAAAGCCTAAAACAAAATGAAACAAATGTACTTTTAAAATTTAGCTACCTTATGGAAAGCACTTGTTCCCAGCATGCAATACTCCATCTTTTTCCTACAGAAAAAGCAATGTTTCAAACCCTTATTCTAAAAGCTGTTCCTTTTCCCTACATAATATAACCCCCCGCACACCCACTACTCTAGTCCATTGCCTTTGTTAGGTATGTATCATGATCCCGTGGTTTTCATTCCAATAATTCAACCCCAAATTTCTTAACATCCATAATAATACTAAAGGGAAGGGCTGCAGCAAAAATAAAAAAATGCATGCAGTTTGGTAACAAGTTAGTGCATAAAATTCAGATTATGCTAAAAATTACTTCATTAAAAAGTGTAGGATAACTATCTACTAGACAGCCTGTTTTTAAGTATTAAATATTTCCCAATAACAGTTATTAAAACCATAAAGCAATGAGAATCCAGAATCAACATCATCCGTGTAACCGAGACATTGTAAATCTTTAAAATAGTTTTAATTTCTCTATTGGCTGTGTGCCAGCACTGTTGTTCACTAGAGCAAACTTAACCGACTGACTTTTTAAACGTACATTTGTAATTTTATCAGTAACCTGATTTTATTTAAATAACAATAGCATGTTAAAGTAAATAATATTTCATGCAAATGATTCCTCCTCCCCCCCACCCAAGGCAAGTACTGACATCAATAATCTGTTATTTTTTAAAAACTCTTTTGGGACTAATTGTTATATTTTCTTTCATTTGTTTGTTTGGATGTTTTGGGGTTTTTTTGTTTTGTTGTTGGTTTCCCCCCCCTTTGGTTTTATCTTTTCATCATTATTAATTACAATATTCCTCCCTTTATACATATCCCAGCCCACTTTGACAGATTTATAGACAAATGATAGAAAATATGTTAATAAATAACATTTCAGTTGAATTTCCAAAATTAAACATTTTAATTGAGATTCAACTAAGAAATCTTAGATTCCAAAGAGTAACTTAAAGGGACATCCAACTTACATTATAGATCTTTGAACTTCCCTACCCCAAATCACAGGTTTTTCCCCAGTTTGTTTCAGCATGAGAGCAAACTTCAGGCACTCTGGCAGTAGTAAAAATCATCTTTCACTTTTGCCTTTGTTGGTTTTAATAAACCAAAAGAGGAGGAAAATATTTAAATCAGGAAACTGATTAGTATGCACTGAAGCTGCCAGACTGATTGAGCTCAAAGCCCTCCACACCCCCAATTTTTCTAGAGTTCAAGTTGGTGTTCCTTTAAGTTCAAAACGTCCAAACATCAGAACTATCCTTTCAACTATTTTTTGCCCATACTTCGCCAAATGAAAATCTTAACTCTTCCCAATCTATTCAGTACATATTATGAGGCATTTACCTCCAAAATTAATGGTGCTTGGGCGTCTCAGACTCATTGGACAAGTTTCATGCAAAAGCCTCCAAAAATAATTCTCCTTCCAGAACGCCCACCTCAGCGATTATATTACACCTACTGTGTGAGGCCAAAGCCCGGACATAGAAGAAGGATCATATCCTGCTGTACAAAACAAAGTGTTAAAGACAAGAGATAAGAAATGTAATAAGGGCAATCTTACATTTACAACGTACATTTCATTGCAAAGGACTCCAAAGCTCATTATAAACCACATTTACGGTACCTTTACTGACACGGAGCTACTGTAGAGCACACTCCAGCAAGTTACAGTGCTGCAGGAAGTTTTAGCAGGTCTGTGGTTTAAACAACAGATTCCGCTGGGTGATGCCGCCTGAGGAATATTTTGGTGCTCAGATTTCAATTAAATTACCCAATTCAGAAATCCAGCAGGATGCAGAGATGAATGCTCCTATTCACACTTCATATAACATTTGACTGAAAGCGGTTAGGACCTCAGCTTACACCTCACCTGAGCTATCAGTACCGACAGCATAGCTGCACCCTGGATAGGTAAGGTACACTTGGTAAAATACCAACAGCATTTATTTGTACAGGTAATTTTTCCTCGAAGGTTCCCATACAAACACAGTCCCACCTTAAATTACAAGACTATGGGAGAACAAACAGGTGACATGGCTGTCAGCCACAACCCTAGGGACACACATTCACTAAGGAAGTACTCAGATTAATATTTCCAGTTACAATGCTGCTAGCAGGAGGATGTGAAATAAACTGTTTTGGCCAATGGCTTGTAAATGATTATGTTTCTGTAGGAAGACTGATAACCTCTTTAATCACATCGTCCATGGAGAGAAACTAAGTCTTGAACAGACTGGAAACACAAGACATAACATTAGTACCACAAAGTCTGGAACAACCACATCGGAAGTTCATAAAAGCAAAATTTGTTGAGTTATTTATAATAACTTTTCCAAGTAATAAGGGGATTTACTGTTTAAAATTGGTAGGTTTCCATCTCTGTTGATTATTCAGACAGAACATCCACAACTTGAAGTACAGATTGCTTTTCTTCAACATGTATGGTTTCAACAGAAGACAAAAATGTTCTAAGAAATTTAAAAAGACGAAATTCTTGTAATACTTCACATTGAGGCAAAAGTGAGTATTGCATGTGCTTTAACAAGACCACTACTAGTATCTCCATATAGGTAAGGATGCTGGGTTATTTTGTTTCATACTGGATTGTTTTCTAACTAGAAAGTAGAATTTGTGCCCCTGTATCTCTGTCAGGTCCAAATTACCTCTCTCCCACAGAATCCTCATTCTAGATGAGGACCAATCAGCCTTGAGAGCAGATCAGTGGCAATTAGTGTATCAGTCTGAAAATACAAATACTGAGCACAGGGAAGTACTTCATCCCATACTGGGCCTCCTGGAGGCTGAGTATCATTTCCCTGCATTGTGTTGCTGACAAGAATCACCAAGCATCTGGCATATTTCTGACTTCATACAATCCAAAATTATTTTATTTTAGCCCTTATTTTGCTAGTATTTTAAGTTGAAGAAGTTTTTGGTTTACATATAACGGTGCAACGTAGCACATATCACAGCTGACAGCAGCTGCACGTTCCTGGATGAAACCAAACAAGACTGTTAGTTTCTTGATACTGTGCTTTTTATCTCCCTATCCCAACTGCATTTAAAACAAGGTCTACTTTTAACAATTTGCCCAGCTAACTACTGCATTTAATAGCATGCTCTAAAAAGCCAGCCATGAATTAGATTTGCAAAGAAGGCTGTTAGTGCTACATTGAGTGAAATCTCTTAAAATACAAGAAAAATATGCAAGAAAATTAACCTATGGTTCCCACTGCAATAGGAAAGCAGCCTCCTCACATATGCAGGTTAAATGATGCTGTATAGTATGCTGGTGTATAATATTCTATATTCACATGAGGACAACGATGGCCTGTCCCGGCAGCAAGGTGGAGGCTGGGACTCTGGGACCTGACAATTCCAGGACAGCTAAGCAAAGAAGAGTGATAGTCAGGAAGCTGAAAGGTACCTCAGGGAGGAGTGAGCAAATCAGAAATACCAGGAGCAGAACCATCAGGGAGAACAGAGAAGTCTGAAGAACTGAAAATTACCAAAAGCTCCCTTGAAAAGGTAAAAGTTGCAATTAAATATCTCCCCCTCCCTGCACTGAGTGAATACAGACTCTGCTCCCAACACATCTATCACTGGCTCACATTAAGCATTTTCACTTTCTTCTTTTGGACTCTTCTCCTTCCTCCTTATTTAAGGATTGCTGGCCTAGTTTTCAGAGGGCTGTGCACCCACATCTCCTGTGAAGGTAATGAGATTTGCAGTTTAACAGCACATCTGAAATGCCAGACAACTAAAGGCTCATTTTTCAAGTCCGCTCTAATCCGAGGATGGAGACTGTTTTGTAACAGCATGCACTCTATTCTCATGGCAACATTTTAAACAGAGAGCACCTCCTCCACCTTATCATCTCAACTATCTGCAACACCAAGCTCCTGCCCGTGTAACACGATGGTCTTCTGCTAACTTGTGTCTTACAAACACCACTCAACTCCAACTAGATAACTCCTTGTGCACAGCTGCCACATTAGACCCAGCACTTCAATTCAACCTTAAGCTAGCCACATCAACAGGGAAAAGCCCCCAAGGCCTTTACCTTGTGCCTATCTCCAGAACAGGACTAGGCACATGAGAAAGATATAAAGTGATCAGAAAACCCAATTCAAACCCTCTGGAAAAACATGACATGTTGTTTTAAAACTAAGATTTTTGGAACTGAAGGAAATCAATAAATGTATTTTGCTATCTGGTCAAAGTATTGTAAAACTTTTGCAGCGTTACGCACATGAAACCACCCAGCTCTTTCCCCCCTCTAGTCAAAGAGTCTGTTTCTTAAAAGACCCTTTATCAAAAAAAGAATTTAAAAATATTTTAAAATCCCTTCAGAGATTAAATCAGCTACCTTCAAAAAAATGTCAAGTTGTGTGTCAAATAAAAGCGACCATTTCACACCACTTTTCTGGACATCTTATGTAAATATTCATTCAGGAGATGAGAGAAGACCACCTAAAATGTGGTACTAAAAAAAAATCCACCTAAAATCATTTGGAGGAAAGTCTTAGCCAGAAAACTTTAAATGTTTTATCTGTCTGTTTCGGGGTGGGTTTTTTTTGTTGTTTGCTTGTTTTTGTTGGGTTTTTTTTGCTTACTGTCTAGCTTCAGCTTGGTGACTCTTGCAGGGAGAACTCCAACTTCCCATCAGAGGAGAAACTTCTGTGGAAGACAGTTCTAGTGAAAGGAATCAGTAAGGCTGATATATCTTACTCTCCATTCATTTTTTTATTTAAAGCTTAAAAAAGTATCTTCTGCAGTCCAGCAGACAGGGATCTTCTAAGTCTTTCACACACTTCTCATTCTTGCTTGATTTCTGGAATTTTCCACTGGTGCCAGAAGCTCCATCTGGTGGGTGTGTACACTAACTGCAAAACTGAAAGGGAATTAACTATTTCCTTATCAACTTTTGTTTAGTACTAAAAGTTCTGTACACTGTGTAATTTCTACATCCCAATATAAAGCACAAAATGACCAAATTTTGATTGCTCCGAGAACCACACCACCTTATTTCTCTTCTTGATGAAGAATCTGCCACCTTACACTCTGCTGGGAATTTCTGCCCAGGTTTTCTTGGTTTGATGACACAGGCTGAAGTATGTTTCAGAATGCTGTTACCTAAATTTGAATGTTTTCTAAAGAAGGATCTTTTGAAGACACATGATAAAAACCACAGCAATTCTGGCAATCTCCACTGCATTCTGAAAAGCAGTTTTAAATTGCATCAGTTCTCTAGGGCATGATGTACTTTAGTGTATAGGAAATTTTAAATTAGAGGCACTGGCAGCTCACGAAGGAGGCTTACACACCTATTGCCATCTTAATATCTTTTGTGACTGTTGGATATCTCAAAAGATAAACGTTTATATGCATCCACATATGTACAGTGAGATCAATATGTAATATACATACTCAATGTGATAGCCTCACTTAGTTAGGGCTATTTCTTAAAGATTTCCATTTGAAATGTAATAAAGCCTTCATATCTTGCTGAAATTTGAAATTGAGATGGGAGATCACTGAAGCACAAAGGATATTATTTGCTTACACCATGATATCCACACTTCAGTGATCAGGAAAAAAGGCTGCATGAATATGCTCTACAACTCCAAAATAATCCTCATCTAGATTGCAGCTGAGCATGAACAATCCCAGAATAAAAATTATTTTGGAAATACAAGCATGTTTCATGAATTAAGTTACAATTTAAATTAAATCCAACAATCACCTTGAAATTTTCAATCAAAGCTCAAAAAACATTTGGATAATTAAACAAAGCAGCACAGAAGTCTCTGTAAAATGTGCAAGAACAAAGCATGTAATCGATATACACGTAATTTATGATTGGATTACACTGATTGTGAAACTGCAATTGGATTAGAGTGCAAGTGAAAACAGTAGTCCTGTCTTCTGTGACATATTTTCCTGACATCACCCCTGTGTCAACAGCCAGAGCAGAGACTTGATCCAACTGAAAAGGAGTCTTTTGCAGGCAGAGCAGTTCCTTCACTCACCCAAATAGAAGTGGTAGGACTGGTACGAGTAAGGTGCCAGAAGCATGGCTCATATCATCCCTTCCAGTGGTAGCACAGGCACAGATTATTTAAACCAGTAGTGAAACTGCATCTCTTGGTGTGCCCTAACTAGCAAGATGCATTGTTTGCAGGCCGGTATAAGTGGCAGAACAATCCACGAAACAAAGAGCATACAAATACTTTTACAAGCTCATCCAAACCCCTGCCAATACATGCTTTCTCAGATAGGAGATCTATTAGATATTGACAGCATCTCACCAACTGGCTGGCATCCAATTGTCTAAAGAGTAAAAACAGTCAGTGAAGTAGGCTGATGCTACTTGTTTTTCCTTTGTCTTACCACTTCACACATGCTATGCACATTACATGATTGGGTAAAGTCTGTAAACAAGAGCTTAAAATCAGTCTTACCACTTCACATTTCTTACCTCTTTCCCTTTCTGTCTAAGCACAGCTCCCAAGTGTTCCAATCCCTGACTACATCCCAGCGTTAATCCACCTCAGCTACTGCTGTCTTCGGGCTGACTCAGGAACCTTCGATATTCAAAAGGCTTCATAGCAGCAGCAGCAGGAACGGGGAAACAAAACAAACAAACAAAAAATCACAAACTTAAGTTTGACTTTTTAGGGGGGCAAAAAAGCACTTTAAGACAATTATTTTGTCTAAGATCTCAAGAGACATTTTGCCCCCTTACTGTTGCTGCTATGAATCTGCATCACTAACAACTACTCTGGCCCAGCTGCAGCACAAGCCAAGAACTATCAGATCCAGAGTCACATCAGAAATCAGTGCACAGAAGAGGTAAAAAGGGGTGAAAGAAAGACTGCCTGAAGGCTGAAGCCTGAAAGAAAGAAGAGGAGCTGAGGGTAGGGAAGAAACATCAAACAGTGAAGCCAGGCTGGAGAGCATGCCCTTTGGTACACTGAAATGACTGGATGAGCTGAAGAGCATTATCTCAGTGGACAGGCTGTTTACACAGTTACCTAGTTTCTATTTCTTGCAATTTGTTTCAGATACTACTTGAGAAGTAGGTATTAAATGAAACATGTTGCCAGATGATCTGGGCAGCCAAGGACCTGCAGGTGTGATGTGTTCATAGAGTCAATTACACGGGTTTAGGACCCAACAGCCAGTATCAGTTTTCATCCAAATCATCTTTAATGCCTCCTTAAAAAAGTAAGGATATAAACCGTGGTAACTGAAAGTGACTCACTACAGAAAAATGGTATTTATGCCATTCTTATTCAAAACCATCAACCATCATACACATTCAAAAGCACTAATATGAAATAAGAGGCACTAAATTCAAGCCTCATGTTTGCCTTTCAACATCAGCGAGCTGTAGAGAAGCTCTGAACAATGTGGGTTTCTTCCTTGAGGCATATGGCCCTCAGGTAGATAAATAAGAGTTACACCCTCTTAAAAAATGTCTTTATTCAAATCTAGAACAGGTATTTGGGTTTTATACCAGATCTAAGTACTTCCTGAAAGCTCAAAATGAAGAGGGCAATTTGGCCATCCTGACTAGGAACACAAGGACATTCTTCCCAAAATGTATTGGGTGAGTCAAAACAAACCTTCTACATATACAGAACATACAGGATTCTTTTTGGTTTTTAAACTAAATTAACAGTCAGGAGTTCTTTTTCTTCCAATGCATGTAACAGACATTTACATTATCCTTAGATAAGCACCTTTTATTTTCATCTCCATTGCTTATACTATTATTAGGAAACATGCACTTATATCAGTGTTTAGTTCTATGAGTAGGACTACCTCCACATTAACAATCATACTGTAACAATTATGTTAATAAAAACCATACCATATATATATATAAATCTAAGAATATAGCAGATCTTAATTTAATATAATACAAAATACTCTAATGCTTGTTTAGATGCAGGGCAACATAATCTTTTTTAAACAAGCATGTTACATGCATCTTATAAAAACATCCCAGCAAACATTACATTATTAATACACAAACTCAGCTGAAATAGTAATTTTAAAAATAGCCCATCTTTGGCCATGCAGCTAAAGCAGACTGAGTGACACCTGTGGACCCCACTAAGCAGCTGATGGAGCACAGCCCTAGAGCTACTCACCGCCTCCCTCCTGGCACCCATGGCTTACAGACTTTAGCCTATGATCCTCATCGTAGCTGATACCATTTTGTTCATTCCCAATGTATAAAATTTTGTGTCTTTTAAACCAACTCCAAGCAGTGGAGCAAGGATAACTTCCCCTCTCTGGAAGAAAATATTTTTAAAAACCCCAACCCAATAAATTTCCTATTGAGCCACTAAATCTTATTTGCAGCTGACTCAAAACAAATACATTAACCCATGGGCACCCTCTTTGCTCCCACTGAATAATTTGTTTCAATTTCTTTCTTTACATCAATCAAATCAGCTGCCATTTTAATAAAAAGTTATAAAATACATTTGGGCTATAGGACTTTTGACTACTGATAAGATTCTGATATGCTTATGTAGTCCCGAAATGCTATTTTAAATTTCAATATTGACTTTCAATATTTACTATTATTATAGTGTGGTAAAGCTGGGTTGGGAATAATAATCCATTATTCACTCCACAGTGTGTCAGAAGCACAGTGTACCTTGCACAGAGATTTGTACATCCATTCACCTAGAATTTAACTGCAATTTCAGTAACTGTAGGGTTCAGTTTGGTAAGTACCTAACAAATGATAATTTACACTATTAAAGCTTAATTAAAATGCTGTTGTAATATACCACTGTAAGTGACACATACCAATTCTCAAAATGCTAATGGGCATCTTCTGACACCTGGTAACTTCTACCCTACGTATACAGAAAAAACATTACGTTATTCATCTCATCCTGAAGAGCACATGCAGTTTTCCTAGATGTTTTGTTTGTGCAGCTGATGCTTAACGCTGTAGGGCATGAACTTTCCACCACAGTCAAGAAGTTCCTCTCCTCTGAAGGTTTTTCATTCCTAAGCACTCTGAGCAGCAGCCACTGCTCAACTTGTCTCTCTTACCTACAGGCAACAGCAGCCAACTTTCACCTTCCCCATCCCTTGCATATCCAAACAACTCCCTCCTAAAACTTAACACAAGTGATTTTACAAGCTCTTAATGACTTTTAAGCTCTAGTAGTTCCACAGAATATACCTTCAAGCATAAATGGCAGTAACCTAAAGAGATGCTTTCTATAGACCCTTCTGATGGACCACCACTTCAAGGTAAAAAATAACATTTTTGTGAATAACGGGGTGCATCTAGTTTCTATCAAATACCAAAAGGCCATTTAACAAAGGTTAATTAAGAAATAATTTCAGCAAAAGGCAAGTTACTATTAAAAAAATAATACAAAAACATTTACCTTAGTATTACTTTTGGAGAAGAACAAGTTTTTTGTTGTGTGTCAAAAAGGACACCTCTATTTTGACTGAAGTTTATTGAAGTACTTGCTGTAATAATCTCCAGGAAAGCTAAAAACCATGGTACACCCCATCAGCCTCAAGTGCAATTTTATTAACAACAGCATGTTTCTCTTCTGTTGTCTCTTTTTAACGTTTTAAGATTTCAACACATATTATAGTAGATGTTGATCTGCTGATATCTCAAATTACTGCCCAACATCTGCAAATGCACATCTAGAAGGGAGCCAAGCTTTGGTTTGCTTTGTTATTAAAAGCAAAGAACAAAAACAAAAAAACACTTCTCTGTTTTCTAACCAGGATGATCCATCTTTCTCACCTAGAAGGATGGCAACTTGTAAGTATTAAGAGTTACCAAAGCCCCCCAGTGAAAGTTTTTTCCAAGTATCTGAGACCCTGCCAGAGGAACCAGTGCTGGTGGCCTGCAGCAGCACTGCACAGGAGCCACCTAGGGTTGGTCCACACTACCCTGACAGGCAGGAATCACATCTCCATTATCTCACACCTCCTGCCTCCAAACCGAAATAGAAAATAGTAGTAAAAATAAATAGAAATATAGTCAGCAAAAACAACCTTTAAAAGAAGGGAATTACTCTAAGAGGAATAAAGAAACCTCCTTCACACCTACCAAAGGGCTTAAACCCATCCGACACACAGCGAGTACCAGAACGGGGGGTGCCCGGGCCCCGGGCTGTCACTGCCCCGCACACAGCGCTCGGTGGCACCGCCGCTCAAGTTCCCAGCGCCGCAGCCACGCGCTCCGGGCGTGCGGGACCCTGCAGCTCGGGGATGCGAATGGCACCAGGAGCCACGGCCGGGTTTGGATACAACCACTGACACCGCAGAGCCGAGCCGAGCCGCCCCGATCCCCCCGTGTGCCCCGACCGGCCCCGCTCCCCCGGCAGCCCCAGCGCTGC
>VZRW01002055.1:221-35166 GCA_013398125.1 Aegotheles bennettii | reverse complement strand
CCTGGATCCCCAACACTCTGGGACACACAGCTGTAAACTGTCCTGGAGTTTAGGTGTCCAGACAGGCTTTTCTCAAAGATTGGTTTCTGGAAACGGGAAAGTGTTGCAATAGATAATAATAACTTGGAAGATTTAGTGGCCAGAACACTAGCATGGAAAAGTAGATGGAATGCTGTAGGCTGAGTTGCTCTCAGTTGAAATATTTCCCTTTTTATTAGTGTTTCTCCTTCCCTCCACCCCATTTTGTTTCATTTCTAATGCAGCAGACTGGGGGGTGGGGTGTGTGTGGTCTAGGTGTGTAGCAGAATGCCTGTTTTGTCTGTTGTAGAAGGTGAACAAATAGCTGATACCTTTCTAGCTTGTAAAAATAAGGTGTTTTAATTATACCCAACATAAGAAAACTGTGTTTAGAGAGTGCTTTTTAGACTGAATGATCTAAAAGCTTAGGAAGCTGCTAAGCAGAGATTTTAAGAATTGCATTTTAGAACTGGCCTTCTGTAGGATTGAATCTCTCTGCTTCCTTCAAGGACAGCAGTCTGTGCAGCTGGGTTAGGTTGCTCTGCCTGGAAATAAAAACCGATGGATTAATTTACTGATGAGTAAAAATCTGACTTGAGTCTGAGGCCACAGGATCTTTTGGTGTTCTTTTTCAGAGGAACCTACCAAAGTCTGCCCGACAACGCCGTGAATCTGAAGACAGACAACTTCAGCTGGACTTTTTGTTCTTTTTTCTTCCGTAGTGCCAATAGCAAACAGAAAACTTGCCTTGTCCACCACACCTTCCACTGAGAGAGAACTTCCCAGTACAGCACAGAATCAGATGGTTCAACCAGTTCACGTGCCTTGCAGTTACCACTCTCCTGTGATGCATCAGAAACTGTGCGAGTGTGTGCAAACTCAGATGTCTCTGATAACTGGCCAACCACCACAGATCGGTGATGAAACTCCTACTGTAACTCCTTTTCCTATCTCAAGTCATGGTTAGTGGAACTATTGATGCAGAGTCTGCTATTTTATTGTATGAGTTTTACCCAAAATTGTCCTGATCTGAGTGTTGTTTTCTCTTAGGATGTCAAAATGTTACAGCTTCTAATTATCAATTGCCTACCTCCACACCAGCTCTGTCCCTGCAGAATTCAACTAATCCCTCATCTACTCAGTCAGTAAGTAAAAGTTTGATTATGACTATTAATAAACATTATAAATCTATCACTGCCTGTTTACTTATAAATGTATTTAAGCGTGTGGGTTTTCTTGGGTTTATGTAATAATTTTTGTTAAAGAAAAAGTTTGCATATTCCAACCTATAGTGATGAACAGAATAAATAATGAGATAATAAACAATACCGCTATTTAAAGCACATCTTGTAGGGACCAAAACATGAAATTAGAGGCATTTCTACTGGCAGCTTGTTTCTGCATGGTGAATTCTGTAATGGACAGCAAACGTGGAAGGTGCAGGAAGTTATTAATTCCTGTTAATAATGACTTTTTCAGTAATGCACATTAGGATCATTAACCAACTGCTGATAAAACAAATCCTATTTCATATATAGCTTTTCCCTGACAATGTTGGTTATTTCCTCAGATGCTGTGTATTCGGTTAGAGTCACATTTTAAAATAGTTGTGTATCTGAGGGAATAGAATAGAACTAATGGAGAGTTACCAAATGCCACCTTGGTAAATGTGGTAAAGGGTTTGCACCTTGAAACTATAGACTGTAGACTTACCTTCTGTCTGCAGGCAGTCTGTGTATAGCTAGTGCTGTCCTTGACTTCAAGGAATTCTCCTTTAAATATTGACAGGTAATGGTGTTGTCTTTTTTTATTTTCTTCCCTGTTCTGGTCTGATTCAAGGAATGAGTGTTCATAAAGCAAAAGAACCAGAAACAAAATGCTACTGGGGTTTTTTTCTTTACAGAAAAGCTGAAAAAGAGCTGTGCATTAATGTTGCCAATAACATTTAAGATAAAGGTAATCTGAACCAGATTTACATTTTAATTACTCCTTAATATACTGGAAAATTATGCAATCAATGAGTTGCAGTTGCTTTTACAGTTTGCAAAGAATGATCAAGGCTACATTTAGTAAGCGTGTGGGTTTTCTTTTAATTTAAATTTAAATTTTTAATTTAAAAAGGAATCCATGTTAATTTTTTGTTTAATATGAATATTCTTCATTCAGGATGCTCCTGTCAACAGTGGCAATGAAGCTGTGTCAGAGCCAGGAGGCCCTGTGGTTTGCCCGCTGGTTTCTGCTGCTCCTGGTCCTGCTGCACAAAAACAGCCTGCCACTGCTCTTCCTGGTGTCATCCCTTGTATAGCATCAGGTGCATCAAGTAATTCCACAGTGCCTGCATTCATTCCATCACCTGGCAGAGAGATGACCCCAAACCATGAGCCACAGGTAAAAGAAGCAGATTTGATAAGATGCATACAAGCTCACCTGGCCCTGTTAAAGTCACATGAATTGACGAATGGCAGGACTGAACAGATGCACCATCATTGTCCAGCAAAACATGATGTTTCAAGTAGCAAGGAGGAGGATGCTTCTGAGGAACACAGTGAGGACACGGTCAGTGAAGAAGATGAATTGAATGCTCTTGACATAGTCTCAGTGAGAGATACAAGCTATAAGACAAGTTTTGTGAAGAACGTTCTAAAATCTAGGAAAGAAAGTCCAGAAGAAACAGCCCATAAAGTTAAGACTCTAAAATATCTTCTGGGAGAGCTCAGAGCACTGATAACTGATCAAGGTGAGGATATTTTCACTGTGCAGTAGAGTGATTACATACAAACAATACAAGAGCTGCATTAAATGAGTGAGCGCTTCAATTTCTGGCAGTTGTATGTGTCCGATGATATGTGACATCTCAGAGTGGTTTTCCACAATAGCTTCATGTTTCGCTCTGGATAAGTATCAAATTATCTTTTGGAGTATTTTGTCATTATTGTAACAGCTAAGATGAAGATGTTCTGGTTTCATACAGAATGTTTTCTGCTGAGAATGGAAGTGTAGACAGATTGCAACAGCAATCCCACCAAGGTTGGTTGGAGAGATTGGTGGGTTGTGTTTTATCAAGAACCTAAAGTACAGCTTTCATAGTCAAGCTTAAAATTTTTAAATAAATAAATATTGTTTTAAATAAATCAATCTAGATTTTCTTGGGGGGAAAAAAGTAGATTTTTTTATATCACTTTGTAGATTGCTTAATTGCATATAAAATATTGTCATATTACAGGTTTAATGTCTATGCGGTCTTTTTTTCCCCTTGCCTCTTGCAGATGATTCAGAATTGTTAAGGTTGATAAGTGAAATAGAAGACTGCATTTCGCTGCTCCCAGCTGTAGTGGGAAGTACAAATATACAGACTGAGATTGCACTGGCTTTGCAGCCTCTGAGAAGTGAGAATGCCCAGCTGCGCAGGTTAGTCTGTGTCAGTGACTCCGTACTTACTGCAGGTGCACCTAGAGCATCTTCTAACTGGTGGGTTCTAAATTGCATGTTTTAGCACTGTTGTGGTGTAAGTGCTACAGCCCTTTCATTCTCGTGTATGCAGTATTTATATGTTAGAAAGTGTTATTAAGGCTATATAGTTTAAAAATAAGTAAGTTTAAATATAGTTTAAAAATAAATATAAGTAAATATAAATGAATATAAATATAAATAAATAAATATAGTTTAAAAATAAATAAAAAATAAATAACACATAGCAAGGCTTGAGCTGATCCTGACGTTTTAGTAACTTCATTTACACGCTGATTGGGCCTTTGTCTGGGAGGGATCAGTGTAGCATTCTCTCTGAAAGCTGCAGTATCAAGATGGTTAGCCTGCTTATATTCTTTTTGTAGTGTAGTCTCGAGTGCAAAAATGGCTCTCAGTTCAGGGGAGCTCTCAAACACATAACTGGGTAGTGATTTGCTTCAGAACAGAGGGAAAGATATTTACCAGAACAAAGAAATATAGGAATGTAAGAAAAAAGCATTATTAAAACTTTTTTATATTTCTGAAACATTTAATTCTCAGTAGCAAATTCTTACCAAACTAATTTAAAATGCAGTGGTTTTGAACTTATCCTTAACTTTCTGAATTTGTGCTTTTTCACAATTCACATTTAGGAGACTAAGAATATTAAACCAGCAACTTGGGGAACGAGAAAGAAGTGAGAAGACATCTGGACAGAGCTGCAACTATGAATGTAAAGTACTAATAGAGAACTGTGCTCATTAGGGGCATTTTTGTTAAAGCTTTACTTAAATAGATACAGACTTACGAAGATAGAGATATATAAATTAAAAATATCAGTATGTATTGTGGCCTAATCATGCAACTGCGTTTGCACAGGTTGTTGTGCCTGTTTAGACTCCACATAGTGAGACTCAGCTCTTCAGCTGCTGAGCAGATTATTTTTCCTTATGTGCCTCTTAAAATTAAGATGACATATTAGATCATTAAGAAGAAAGCTTGAGTTTTATCTTGCTGCCTCAAAAAACACTTCTTCTATCCATAAGCAAAACTTGTATTACCAAGATCATTTAAAAACTTAGTTTGATTTTATAAATTCAAACTGACCCACACAAAACATTTTTTTTATGTTTTACTTTTGGTAGTAGTTTCTTTGCAATCCTTGAATATGATGCTCCAGAGTCAACTGCAGGAATCACTGAAAGGCCTTGAGTCACTGCAGGCTAAAAATGAAGAACTACTTAAAATAATAGAAAGTCAGAAAGAAGAAAATAAACACCTTGCAAAAGATATTCAAGATAAGGAAGAGGAATTGCTTGAAAACAAACAGCACTATGACATTCATTCCACCAAGCTCAAGATTGGTACGTGTTTTGAATTTGTTCATTATTCATTTAGTGTGTTAGAACTTAAAGGAAATAATTAGGTAAATTCTTCTTGGCGTTTTAGAAGTGGAAGAGGCGTTATCAAACGTGAAGAGCCTTCAGTTTAAGCTGGAAGCTTCAGAGAAAGAAAATAAGATTTTGGGCATAACGTTACGTCAGCGTGATGCAGAAGTTAACAGACTGCGTGAATTGACCAGGTGCTACTGGCTAAGCTGTCTTTTTGCCTCTTGACATCACTTCCACCCCTCACTCCCCCCACTTTGGATTAGTGTAATCTTAGTATCTTGGTGGTAGGAGGCCATGTAGGCTATAACCTCTCCTTGTAGTTATTTTTGCTACAATCACGCTATAATTTTGTTACAACAGAGTTGTCATACTGTTGTAAAGTAAAAAGCTATCTGCTGGAACTTGGGCAGAGTTTTAATTCTTAATATCAGACCTGCCAATAAGGAGCTCCATGGGAAGTGCATGGACATGAAAATGTACTGATAATTTCCCTTGAAGCTGTAGAGTTTGGAAACTAACTCTTAACCTGAATTAAAGAGGGATTTTTCTTTCTTTCTTTCTTTCTTTCCACTGATTTGGAAATTGATCTGTTTTGAGAAGAACTTGGAGAAAGATCTGTCTTCAGAACCCACAGCAAGCTCTTCCTGTGGGAATGAGCAGTCCTTTCTTTAATTGTACACACATTTGAAGTGCAGTATGCCCAGATATTAATTAAGGGTAAAGGTGGGAGTTCTTGGATCGTTGAATGAAGGTGGTGTTTCTCAAAATTTTTTAGAACTGTTAATGTCAATTTATTTCATTGTGTTTTTTTATAATTAATGTGGTGGCAAGCTGGCAAACTTAAATAGCTCTTTGCACATGCAAGTGGTATGCACATAAAGTTTGTTTGGACATGATGTGCACGGGAAATTAAGCTCATCTGTCTTGTTTATAATTGATACTGATTGGAATGGCAGAGTATTTTTAATCAATGCTTCAGATTTGTTAGTAGAAGTTCAGACACATTACACGCTTCTATGACTGCTGACCACCAGGTGGTAGTATAATGATGTCTTATTACGTGTATATCTCTATAAGCTATATATGCAAACATGTAAGTGTTTGTTTCTTTTGATATATCAAGCAGAAGATGAAAAGAATTATTTCCTTTACCATATTTTTTACTTGGATGCAATGGGAGGAATAATTCCAAAAAATTCTCACTGATTTTGGTAACAGTTTCTGTATGCTTTGTTACAGTTTCTTGACATCAATTTAGTTTATTTTGTAGTATTCAGAGCAATTGAATCAGGAATAACCTTAAACTTGAATGAGTTGTGCTATTTTAGTTGTTTTATAGGCACGTTTCTCTGAGCTTCTGAAAAATTCAGGGAACTTGGAATTGGTTCACGTTTGCGCTACATTTTATGGCAAAATGTAGAAAGAGAATTGTAACCTTGCTGCAGTCTGATTAATGCTTTGGTTTTATATGAAAGGTGGTTTGTTTTTTTTAAACAGTGCTAAAAATAGTTAAACTGATTAATTAATTGATCTTACCTTAACAGAACCTTGCAGGGCAGTATGGCCAAGCTTCTCTCTGACCTCACAGTAGACAACAGTAGACCCAAACCTGAAAAAAGTCTCTCAAAGTCTCTTTTGGAAGACCATGAAAGGCAGATGCAACCTGATCCATTTCCTGGGAATACTTCAGTAATGACTTACCTTAAAAAATTAGAAATGGATCGTATTTTGACAGATACAGAACTACAGTTCTCAAAAAAAAGCAGAGAATTAGAAATGCGAAATTTAGCCCACGAAGAATGGACTGCTGCAGGAAGTAAAATAAACAGTGCATTCCCAGAAAAAGTAACATCGACGCCCAGAATACCACCAAGCTCAGTGAAACAAGATGCAGAAACAGTGAGTGATTCTGGGACCCTAGTAGATGACCAAAACAAGTTGGATGAGACTGTTTATATTCCACTGACGAGCAGTGCTGCTAAAAAACAGTTGCCAGTCTCTGAAAGGACTGGTGTGCTACCCCAAAGTGGAGGGGCTTGTAAGAAGTTGGACTGTCACTGTAAGCTCTCAAACTCTGTGCAGCAGAATGGATGTGAGGTTGCAAAGGATCCAGCTATTCTGAGTGAATTAAGTGCTGGGTACGGCGTGAAAAAGACTATGGAAGACACACTTGAAGTTAGAGGGGATAAAGTGAAGCCAGAAGGAGATAAAGTCCAAATGACGCCAAAAGACACTCCAAGTGGAGCTGCAAGAGACTTCACAGACAAGCCAGACCAATCTCAGCCTGGTACCTACCTTCACATACCAACGCTGTTTCCGAAAGGGGTTTCTCAGGAAAAAGGCAGTGAAATAGTTGATTTCAGTTGTATTTCATTTGATGATGTATCAGGGAAGTCTGAGTGGAGTGCATCCTCCTTCTCAACATTTACTTCTCGAGATGAGGAGGACTTTAAGAATAGCCTAGCAGCCTTGGATGCTAACATAGCTAGGTTACAAAGAACTCTACAAAACAGCATGATGAAATGATGAGTATGAGGAAACAAATGGGATTATTAAGGTTTTTCTGAAGTATATTAATAAGTATGAATATTTGTAGTTTTTGGTATGAAATGACTTGTTACTAGCTGTTTAAATTATGGATAGGATTTGTTTCTCATTAAGCTATGGCGCTGCTTTTCTGTATGTGTACAACTTGAAATAACTGGTATAAATGCCTTTTTTAAAATGATGAGTTAGATTTATACTCTTTAACTGCAAAATTGATTCTTAGAACAGCACTTGGTGTTTAAG
Organism: Aegotheles bennettii; assembly: GCA_013398125.1. Classification (NCBI taxonomy): domain Eukaryota; kingdom Metazoa; phylum Chordata; class Aves; order Caprimulgiformes; family Aegothelidae; genus Aegotheles; species Aegotheles bennettii. The sequence continues at coordinate 27,520 of VZRW01002055.1, read as the reverse complement.
AAACCAGTGTGCAGTTTTTCTATTAAATTATAAAATACACTTGCATTGGTTTTTTGTGTGCTTTTTCAAAGTAGTAAGAACAACATTGAGAGAGATGCACTTGAAGGCAGTTACAGATGTGATAGAGAAATTTTTAGTTCGTTATACTTCTGACTGTTAAAATTGGATGCATAGTTAGGTTTCTTGGTTATGACTATATATGTCAAGAGATCAGCTCTGTGTTCTGGTTCACCACGAAGGTGTGCAAACGGTTGCATCAATATCAAAAAAGCAGGTGGGCAAGGATTCCTATTCAGCTGCATTGTTTCTTAATCCAAGTGGAGTTTAACCAAGGAGTGGGACTTTAACTGGTGAAAGTGGAGCTGCCTTGAATTTTAAAAATGTTGTGCCTTCATGAGGTGGATCTCTTCAAATTGGTTTTGTTTTCTTGTGGTTTATTTTAAGAGGAACTTAGGTGCAGAAGGTGTGCAGGTAGAGGCCAGAGAAGAGCTACCTGCAGAGCAGCTCTGCAAGAACATTGAGAGTTGCAATTGATAAGTCAGGATCATGCTGTTCAAAAAAAATTAAACAAAATAAAAATGCAGCCATCATATGGGATTTGCAGTGTATGGTAGATCCTATAAAATACATGAAGTAATCCTTTTTCACTCAGAACTGGTAAAACTCGATTCTCAGTTTTGAGCATTGTGCTTGAAGAAAGAAGTTGATTAGGCAGACAGTCCAGATGAGGACAAGAAAAGAACCATCACATTTCTGTTCTTTTCTACAATTCTGTTTTGGGTCATTTTTTTTCAGATGTCTGATTTTTATCTAAAGTAGAAGAGGCTATGGTACCAGTGGATAAACACGGAACAGCCTGAGCTGGGAAACGAGCAATAACAGGCTTCAGTTGACACAAAGGAGACAAATGAAGCATTAGCTGGCAAACCAGTACAGTTAGGGAAGCACCAGAATGTACAGTGTGAGGAACTCGTGAAGATTCCACAGTAGTTGAGGTGTCAGACATCTCTTGGGTATAAATACAGAGTCTGGACAGAGTCACCCAGATTGGCTCCCACAGGAAAGGGGGCAGAGGAGGGGAGTGGTTCCAGTCCATTGTTATCCTTGACAAGACTTTGCAGATCTCAGTGTCAAGGACATGCATTGTGCAGGTTTTTAAGTTACAGGTACAGGAAAGTGGTGGTGCTGCTACCATTCTGTTCCCCTTACACCCTTAGCAGTGCTTGAGTGCTGTTTTTCATGACTTGTGGTTTTTCAGGGGATGTTTCTTTGGAAAGGGAACAGCAGGATAGGGACCTGAATTTAAGGCTGCTTTTTCTGCAGTGTTGCTTATGGGGTTTTTTTCCTAGAAAACATTACTGTGCTTCCTGGTGCTAGCGTTTTCTTTTACATTTCCATGTAGGACAAAAGTCTCAAGTTTTACCACTCTGAAGAATTTTATTTCCGTGGCTGATTGCTTGGATGAACACACTTCCAAGCTAGGGCACTGTCTGTACCCTGTGCTGTGGAGCAGCTCTGTGATTGTGGGAGTTACTCATAACTGAGCAGTAAAAAGGTACAAAGACAGCAAATACTAACAGAAGATGCCAACTGGCACTCCAGCTTCGACAAAGGAAAGTTAGACTAAATAGTGACTTCAGTGATTTAGAATGCTTTTAAGGCTTGGCTTGAATTTCCCATTACTCTTCACACTATTCGTGCTCAGATTCAAAATGAGGTTGGTGGTATGAAAGTGAACACATTTTAATTAAATACTTACAAGCAAAGCAACATTTAAATTGTGATTATGGTGTGGATTAAAGACGAGCTAGAATAAATTCTAGTCTTTAGAACTCAAAAGAAGGCTGAGAAAATGTTGGAAAACTATTGATTAGTAGACAAACTCAGTTTCCTTCTTGCAGCACTGTTACTCCATTTGATATTTGTGCTGGCCAAAGCTAGTTGCAATCTGCATAAAGCAGCTGTGGTGTCAAGATGCCCAAGCACGTATTTCTTGCACTGAGAGCATTTACATTCTCTTTTAGCTCAACAAAGAATTTGTTACACCATCTTACTTGTGTCATGTTCATCTTTACAATGAGATGACTACTGGAGAACCTTCTTGGGGATAATGAGATGTGAGCAGGTTTGTAACGTGTATCCTTCTCTTAGAAGGAGGAGAAGCTAAGAAGAAATAGGAAGGAGTTGTCTTCAATATAGTTGGGTTTTTTTATACTCGGATATGTTGATCAGAGCTACAGCAACTTTAAATGAAATATAAAATTTCCCATATATGGGCATTATGAATGTGCACTGTTTGTGGAAGCAAAAGCCAGAAAGATCAAACATGTGAGTCTTTAAAAGGTATGAAGGGCTCCCAGGATTCAACTCAAGATAAGGACATTGAAACTGGAATTCAGCATAGTGTTGACTAGTGTTCAGTAAGGCTCATCAGAAGATAAATAATGATATCATCTCTTAAAAACTCATTCTTTTAATGTATTGTATGTTATAAATCATACCTACAGAAAATAAGGGAAATCCTAGAGTCTGCACATTTTGATCACTGAAACTGGCATATTCTCAGAAGTACAGAGCAAATAAGGTCCCAGGTAGCTGAGTAGAAAGAAATAATTATCTTTGGTGCCTAAAACAGCTTAAAAGTTATTTCTTCTCATTCCCACAGTTTGGGTTACAATTGCTGAAAACTGTAACTTTCTGTTTGGAAGCAGGACAGAATTTTTACCTGTGTAAATCCAGCCCTCATGCCAGCTGCTCCAATAATGGCAATACAAGCTTCAATTGACTTCTGGTTTTGGATGCATCCTTAAAACGAGGGGCGCTCATGATAAGTAGAGGACTCAAAGTGTATTTGCAACAGAATTCAAGCTCCATTTCTGTTCCAGGTTTGCTTTAGGATAGCTTGGACAAGGCAAGAGAATACAGTAACTAACAGGGCCACAGTGTTAATTATGCAAGTCATTTTTGTGTTGTGTGTGGAGTTTTGCTATTGTTTCTAAGAAAACAAGGTAGTATTTAGACCCGGGAAGATACGTTGTCTCAGAAAAGCATGGACCTCGATCAGCTGAAGGGTCAAAGGGCAACCAGCTGTGGTGCCTCAGTTTCTGTGGCCTGGAGGTGATGTCTGAATGAGCAATGCTAACAATAGCATAAACTGCCGTGGGGTGATAGAGACAGTTCAAAAAGTTTCATCAAGCTCTCAACAGTTGTTTTCCTCTACGAATCCTTTTCCTTACAGACAAGGGAGAAGATTGAGTAATACTCCAAAATCCAGGATACCTGAGTTTGACCCATATATAATTCCCTGCTCTGACTTACTAGACAATGCGTGTCTGTAATTCAGTGTCTCATTCAAAGATCTGGAGGTGGTGCTAGCTCTCTGGAGACACAAAGGGTTGCTGCCTTATTATCATGCCAGTGCTGCATCTGTGTGTGTAAATAAACTACCTGGGACACCAGCGGTGCTCAAGTAGCAACAGCATCTGGCTCTAGAAGATCAAATACCAAATTCAGCTCTATTTGGAAGGAAGAGTTTACAGCTCATGGAGCATTGCACAAAATAACAGTGATTGCTGCTGGTACCTCAAGCACCTTTCTGAAGTCATTGACTTACGCAGGCATTCTTAACAAGGGTGAATTTTTTCCCTTAGAAGGGAAAGAAATATTTCCCTGGTTAGAATTTGACTCGTTAGAGCAGAGAAACAGATTAAGGAAAAAAAAATAATTATAAAAATCCTAGGTTTAGTCACTTCAATGATCTCCCCAAATAAGGCAGAGGAATATTCAAGCTTGAACAGGTCAGCGAGGACACCTGTCTGCACACCTACCACCACACCAGAACCAGCACCTACAAGGGTTATGCATGTCACATCATCTCTGGAGAGTATTCAAGTGGGTATGACAGACAATGCAGTTCAAACACAGATTTAGCTCTAAACCATCCTAGGTAGATCAAACTGCCCACATTAATGACCTATTTCCAGTTAAGCCCAGGCAGGCCATCTTGAGTGGTTCTTGATCAAGATTAATGCAAATAGTGTCCATCTTCCCCCAAAATCAGGGAATTCCTTCAGTAATTTCTTTGCACAACAAAGTCCTAGTGTAAATCTTGCTTCAGCCAGATTTAGGGATATTTGGTAGTCTTGAGTAACATGAGTGAGTCAGGGATTCTGCCTGCTGAGCCTTAGGTACAGGGGAGTCAAACAAACAGCTGATGAGGTCTTACTGCTGACCTTACTTTAGCTTATCTGCTTTTAAGGTGAAGTCAAGAGTGCTGGTAGCTTCCATGGCTGTTCTTACAATTTGAGCTGTAGCCAGACAGGAGCCCAAAGAGAACAGACTGTCCTTACCCCGGCCTTCTATTGGTGTTATGCTTGTTCAGCTCTGTCGTCAGAATAACAGCAGTTTATGCTTATTTTTTTAAAAAAAGGTTCACATTTGTGTGCATATGGTATATGCACACACCTAGTGCCCAAGCTGAGATGTCTTCTTGGTAAAGAAGAAAATAGTTTCCTCAATTTTTAGTCTCCAGATTTCTTTTAATTTCTGAAAATTGACTGTTTCTGCAATTTTTAAAGTGTATTCATTTTAGCTCTTTTCAGCTGTTCCTGCAGTGCAGGCAAGGGAAAGGTACCTGGGTAAGCAGGTCACACCTGCAGTTATGGGCACTTCCCTGTTCTACTTGTCAGGAGTCCTCTAAGGCTTCCCAGTAAGCTGTGGTGCAGCTGGGAGGAGAGCAGTGTGCATCAGACTGTCTTTGTGCAGATGTGGGTTAGTCAATCCACATGGCCATGCACTGCTTGCCCTTCAGCCTTTCCCAGAAGCACCACAGTTACACGGTGATCCTTTTCAGGCATGAAATCATCTGTAAACAAGATGGTGTCAGCTGTGAGCTTCAGATACCTTCATACCTACATGCCACTTCTGTGAATGATTTCATGATCAAACACCAAGCTGAACAGAAAGCAAACACTTTTCTAGACATCCTATGGTTATCAGGGCACAGGGTGGTGAGAACATTATCCCACAGGTTCTCCAGGTGTACTCTTAAGTGTTTGCCCTGACAGAACTTCAGTCACAGTCGCACAAGACTCCCCCAGTAGTGCGGTGACACCAGTAGCGGTGCAAGTTCACCAGCACTGAGACATGCTGAACATCTGTTACTGAAGTTTTTACATTATACTCCAAAGACAGTGTAAAAAGGATGCTTTACTGCCTGGAAAAAGAGCAGCTTAAACTAGCTGAAGTGCAGTGGCCCTCTGTGCTACAGTGATGTTATGTGGTTTCTAGGCCCTTTAAACATTTGCATGTCTAAATACCACTTACATGTATTATTTCTTTTAAGACTCCTGGTTTTGTCCAAGCCCATGATGAATCCTGGCTACTTCTCTGCTGCAATCATACAGCCAAAACATATATTTTCTTACTGCCTCCTCCCAGATTCTATTCTGTATTTAGAAGCTAGCAGTAATGGTTTTGGACTTGCAATTATGATATTAAGCTAAGTGTAAAATATTTTTCTTGGCATAATCTAGAATATAAATGGCTTTAACATCAGTTTCAGGTTCTCTTTATTCCCCTAGGGAATGCCAGTTCCCTCTCATAGTTAGTCTCAGAACTAAGGTCGTCCCAACATCACTTTTGTCCCAGCACTCCCTTTCCAAGAAACACAAGTGAAGCAAGGGCTGAGAACTCTACTCTGCCCCCCAAGACTTCAGACAGACAACACAGAATTATTGGTGGGTGCAGATGTTCCCATACGTTCCCCCAGCCTTCATCCCCCCTCCCTCCCAGCCTGCAGAGATGCAGCAGTTCACCTTGATACCGGGCTCTCTCCAGCACTAGAGTGGTCTCCATCCAAAGGTTGCATTTCTGTTCAAAAGATTTTTTCACCATGGCGTTTTTCTGTCCCCTGGGACAGGGCTTGAAACTTAAGGGGTACTGATTTTCATCTTCTCTCTGAAAACACCAAGCACACAGCAGTGTTGCTGCCTAATCTGGCTTTTAAGGTTCAGACAAGGAACTACTGGAGAGAGTCCAGTGAAGGACTACAAAGATGCTGAGGGGACTGGAGAATCTCCCTTACAGGGGAAGGCTGAGAGACCTGGGGGTGTTTAGCATGGAGAAGACTGAGAGAGGATCTTATTAATGCTTATAAATATCTACAGGTCAGGTGTCAGGAGGATGGGGCCAGGCTCTTCTCAGTGGTGCCCAGTGACAGAACAAGTGACAATGGACATAAGCTGGAACACAGCAAGTTCCATCTAAACATGAAGAAAAACTTCTCTACCTTGAGTGTGAGAGAGCCCTGGGCCAGGCTGCCCAGAGAGGCTGTGGGGTCTCCTTCTCTGGAGACATTCAAACCCCACCTGGACACGATCTGTGCCACCTGCTTTGTTTGAACCTGCTTTAGCAGGGGGGCTGGACTAGATGTTCTCCAGAGGTCCCCTTCCAACCCCAACCATTCTGTTAAGCACTGAAGCTAGAGATTAAATGATTGCTTTCAAAGTAGTCATTGACTAAGGAATGACAAGCTCAGGTCAGATTTTGAAGTTAGTTATTTGCACTTACCATTTTTGTTTAAAAAGGACTCTCCCTTGTCAATCCGGTTTGCTTAGTGTAGCAAATACTTAGCAAACACAGACATTTGCCTCTTCAAGCTTCCTAGTTGAATTCTTCCCAGGAGAGTTCCTGAAGAGGCTCCTGCAAGCACTGCTGTGCTGTTAAGAAGCCTCTGAGATGCCCCACCTCAAGGAGTCACAAACACCTACCTGCCCTCAGCAATGCCAACCATGGGGTCAACTGAGCCAACAGCCAGCAGCAAGGGTATGGCCTGAGGAACCAGAGCCCAGCCCTGCATCCCCCGTGCTCAGACACTCCCTTGTGTGCCATCACTGTCTTTACTCCACTTTTGCCTCCGCCATCTCATAACCCGACCCTGATCCTTACAAAAGGGTTGAGATCATCCCCTGGGAAAGCACGGCTCCACAAGGCAGGCTCAGGGCACGCTCTCTACAGCAGAGCCTCTCTCCTAGCAGCTGCCTGCAGAAACAAGAGCAGAAACCACCACCACAAACCCACCAAGGAGCCTCAGCCTGTTCACGCAGGCTGTCTCAGACCATGTACGGAAGAGCTGCTATTGTTAGTGCCACTCAGGAAATGTTCTAGGCAGTGTGTAATTGTTTACACTCAGATTCTTTTATCAACGCTTAATTAACTGCAGTTACAACATATGTTCACCATTAATAGTTTAAATTACTGAGATGTTTTTTAAATCTATTCTGTCGGCCTTCTTAGAAGCTTCCACCAAAGGTTCAAGAAGTGACAGGATGTAGTCCTGTGCTTGCACTGCTAGGCCCTTCTTGCTTAAGGGTCTTCAACTATAATCTGGCATGACTTCTACATTTCATGCCCATAACAGTGCAAGGGGGACCATTTCTAAAAGCTATCTGATGCTGATTTAATTGTCTTCCTTTGTAAACAGCTCTGAGCATTTCTAAACCACTGTTTTACCCAGCTACCACAAAAGCTGTAGTCATCCAGCCCAACTGAAGAAGTGGTTACTTGGGATTTGGCCACATCTTCCAAATACACTGTTTCATCAGTCATTTCATCCCACAGAAGAAGCCACGATGGGAAACATTTTGCTTCTAAAATCCAGAGACCACTTCTAAAAGTCTAGAAATTTTCCCCCAGTTGGCTTCTTCAGCTGGATCCCCTCTGCCCAAGTAGCTGAGGAGCAGCTCCCTCACCTTTTAGACAGAAACATACTCAGCTTAAATGTACTGAAAGACTACTTTGCCTTTTAGAGAGACCTGGGAGGACTGCAAATGAAAGTGATTTTACAGTGCCTGGGTTTTGTTGAAAAATCATCCAGGACTCCAAAAATTAACCAAAAAAACTTCTCCTTTTGCAAACTACAGGCTTGACAGAAGATTCATGGCTGGGGTCACACGGCTTGAAGCTGATCATTCTCAGCCTCTGCTCAGACAGTCTGGCTGTGTAGTGCGCCTTGTCATTACAGATTTCATGCTTGTGGTTTTGCAGGATTTTGGTTTCTAGAGGAGTTAGTCTGACAGTTTAAGGGGACATTAACTAGTCTTGTTGTTCCCATCCACTGCTTGCAAATATTGACAATTAAATTAGGTTTACAATGAATGCATTCCTTCTGTGCATTATTGCACTTCAGGTTGATCAAATCTGGAAACACTGAGAACCCGTTAACATTGAGAAGGCTGCACATTTTTTTCTGGCGCAGTTGTGTGTTTCTTGCTCTAATCTTTGTGGCTTTATGCTTCTATGTTAAAACCTCTCCCTTTCCTTCCTGCCATTACTTCTCTCCATGCAAATATCATATTGTGCATGGTTCTGCTCCTGTCTTCCTTCCAACGCAACCCTCATTGGGATAAGAGTCTTCCTAGGTTGCCCACTGGAGGAAGCAAATTCCTACCATTATGGCATCTAAATGTCTGTGGGTAGTTTGTTACAAATCATGGCTCCAAATTCCAGGGACACTCTATTTCCAAGCCAAGTTCCCCAAAGAATGCTCATAAAAGTTTTTGTGCTTGAGATCAGTTTAAGTATCTGGGCTCCAAGCCTGTGAAGGAACTCTGCATCTCGGTTTTAGGTTCAAGACCTGTATTTGTTAGTTTATTCAGTGCTCATGCTAGCTAACAGAGAAACTAACAGCTGAAGGGATGCTTTAACTAAGCTTGCAGGTATTCTTTTTCTTCCTACTCCATGCATAATCAATAATAAATAGCAATATTCTCATGCTTCAGTCCCAATGTATTTACTGAAGGCTTTCATTGATCAAGAGACTACTAGGATTACTCATATAAGGGTATCCAGATTTTAATGAAAAGTGATTTATTTTTTTTCCACAGCTAGGAAAGAACTTGAAAAGGTAGTCCCAGAATAGTTAAGGGGAAATATTCAACTCTGTACTCTTTAGCTTCCTCTGCTGAGGGCAGCAATTTTTTTAGCTACAGATAGAACACAACCAGTGATGATCAATCACCACACTGAAATCTATGCAGCCTTTACATGTGTGCTCTGTTGGTTAATTCAGAATTGCTGTGTTATTCTTCTATCATCACTTCCCCTGAGGGATCAGTACCAAGATGACCTCTCCTGATCCATTTCTTACAAGAGAGAGCTTCCCCATATACTGAAAAGGTTAACACAAATGAACAAAGATTTGAGACTTTGTGATAAATGCAAGTCTGCATGTCTGGTGCTTCTGGAGCACAACAGGCAACTTGCTAATAAGAAATGACCTCAAAACAGTCTTATATTATAACATTAAAGCCTTTGCACAGCCAGTCTGAATCTGCTTCCAGTCAGATCAAGGACTGACACTTGTTAATGAAGCTACTCTCAACCAAAAAAGTAGGAAACTGAGGCATGACTTTTAAATTAAAAGCAATCCTTCTTACCCTTTGCAGTTATGCACTAGCTGTAACCTGCACCTAGTAATAGAAAACCAGTTTTAAAGAAATACTGTAAAAATCATCCCAGCAACGCAGTATCACTACTACAAGCTAGAGGGATTTTTGTTCTCTTTTGTTTTTGAAGATCAAAGCTTTTCTTTCCTGGCCACTCGCTCCATCACTATGTAAAGACAAACACATAAGTCCCTACCCTAACCCTGATGACAGAGGGAAGCTCTGTATAAATACATTTTAACAGTGAGAACAAAATTAACAGAGTCTTCTTATACATTTCAGGACTAAGCCATTGAAATATTACTGTATCTCCGAAGAGGCTTCATACATAATATTCACTGAAGTTATCATTAAACTATGTATTTTCATACTTCAGCAAAGTTTTTGGAGATTAAGCAAAGACCTAAGAAATACAGAAGTAACTGGGTGGATGTTAAAAGTCTTACCTGTAAAACAAGCCAAGAAAGCATTAAAAAGCTTTAACTGCTGCAACTGGTTTCATCTTTCTGTTGACCATTTGACCATCCCTAAAGAATAAGAATCCTGACTCTATTTGTGTTTACTTGTTGAGACAAGTGTAAATGAAAACACTTACACTCCACCTCCTTCTGTTTTGACTGCCAAATGCCAACTTAACCACAGGGCCCCAGGAGTCAGCATTCAGGAACAGCTCCTGATAGCGTTATATTACTTGTACTGAAGAGTTCCTTGAATATTCCCACTTTTTCTAATTAGGCTTAGCAAGGAATTATTGTTACACTTTTTGCTAAACTCCCATTTTCAGCAGGACTTTTCGTATTTTTTCCTGTGTGATTATGTGGTTTGTCTGACAGTGGGGCTCTGTCAGCAATCTCTGACCTGAGAATTAGATGTACCAAACATATTTGTAGGAAATCATGCTTTTGGCCTATTTATTTTCTTTTCAACCAATTTATAAATTTTGGAGAAAGACAAGCTTCTGAAAATATGCCCTAGACATCTGGAGAAGGTGCAAGTTGGTGACTGTGATGGTCCTGGTCTCTCAGGAGAAATTCCTCTGTGGAGCTGGAGCTGCCCTGGGGAAGGTCTCTCTCATGCACCACTGAGCTCTAATGCTGGACCTGCTGCCTGCATCAGCACATCTGATATGCAGTTTTCCCAAAGAGCTCAAAGCAAAGGGAAGGCATTAATTTTTGTAGGACTTACATAGGGTAAGAGTTTGCTTGCTATGTGTCTTTTGAAGCTCTGTAGCTGTCCCAGTGTAATTCTGATCATCTGAAAAGTTGTTTAAGCATGACTGAACTCTCTAAAGATTGCAAGGTAAGATAGTACTGCCTGTCTTATTAGATACACATATCTAGGAATACCATCTTTCCCCTCATTCTCAAGGCAAGGGCTCAGACCCAGTTTATTACAGAGAAAGGCAGTGAAAGTCAGGCTGGGACTGAAAACAGATGAGAGAGAGAGTAGCAGATGAGACAGGGAAAAGATTTCTTTTGTAGATAAAGGAGGAAAAAGCATTCTGCACAATGGAAAGCAGCAGAGAGCTGGCTGGTTAGATCATCTGTCTTCATTTCCAGGGCAGCTGAGTCACTGAAACACCCAGGGCACAACCTCACAGTCAGGTGTCATCACAGTTTATATTCTACTACTTTTAGGCTTCTCCTCTGTAATTTTATTTTCAAATAATTGTTGCTAGAATGCCTTTGTTTTCTGTTTCAGCATACCTGGTCCTACGAAGGATTCCAGTTAGCTCTAGCAGGCACGAGGTATGCTGTTTCTTTGGAAACATCACATCTAATTAAAGCAGTAATGCAGATGTAATGCCCTTGGGTGCCTGCAACCCCAGGCACACCTGGGATGCTGGGAGATGGGATAATTTCTCATCAATCTGTAAAGGTAATTCTGGGGACTAGTAGCATCACCTTCCAAGACACAGAGTAGTCAGATGTTAATAATGCCCTTGAGCAAGGGACAGAAAGTGGGGAGATAACCACTGACATCAGGAAGCCCTGGACTGACACCATCTAACACTATTTAAATATGAATGGTTGGGGACTGACTGCTCCAACAGGCATCATTTAACTTACTCCCTTTGCTCATGAGCCAGGGTCCAGCCCCTACACAGCCTCCTCTGACACCCTATCAGGATGCAGGGGCACATCATGGGACACAGCCCTATGCTGCAGGGACACCCCACCTGCCCGGGCAGTGCTTCCCCAGGCTACTCTGTTTCTGTTGTATTTTTGTTTTATGTTGCATTTTTGTTTTCTGTTGCCATGCCACATTGCTGTTCGTTACATTGTTCAGCAAAACTTTTAAGTATTTTCTTGTTAGTGGGGGATTCCAAGCTCCTTCCTACTTCTCGACTAGAGTGTTTTCTCTTAGATCTATTAGTTCATCTTTTCCAAAACTACATTTTCCTTCTTTTATTGTTTTTTTTTGTTTTATTATTTTTGCAAAAATTTCTCAATGTGTTGTAAATTTAAGATTTAAGTATTTTTCTGTTTTCTCTCCCTTTAAATATTTTTTTAAGTTAAATTTGGCTCTGTGTCTTTCCTGTCTTTTAGAGAGCTTTCCATCTGACTATAGTGCTTCTATACAACTAGTGGTAAATCCTGAGCCATGAGTTTATATCCTGTATATGCTCACACAATCTATATCAAAACTAGAGAAATTCCTAATACCCAAAGAGGTAACTAATTGCTTTTTAAATTCTTTTAGCCTTTTGGCTTCAATGATATGAGACAGAGTGCTTTGGAAACTTTATAGTCTGTGATAATAAGTAGCATTTTGTGCAGTTGTAAACATGTTACCTTGAAGTTTCTACTAATATTCCATAGTCCTGTATTGGGAGGCAAGATAATGGCATGGCTTGTCATGCTTTCTTTGGTACCACATGTAATTTCCTAATACTACTGTCCCTTCTTCAACACCTTCTCTCTGAACTGCACACATGCGTAGCCACATTAAAAGCAGGTGATGCTACTTGCATAAAAATGCTAAGATTTGTTATTCAGCTTTATTGAAGCCAAATGCGTTCTGGACCAAGCTGATGCCTGAGATAAAGATTGTGTGTAAAGAGGAAATGGGCTTTCCAATAGCAGCTGTAGAGCCTAAAGCCTCAGGTACAGGTGTGTTAACAACAGCCAATCTGTTAGTACTCAAACAGTTTTCAATATATAATGAACCAGGTATTTTTTTGCTTAGTATGTGGTTTTAGACCTATTTGATTGTTGTTTTCAGCCTATCATTACATTTGCCTTAATGAGACTAACTTATTAAAAGCTGTAGTTCCGTGAATAAACTAATTCAGTTCTTTAGATATACAACAAAATATTTTTAACTGTTCTCAGAGAAAAAGGCTATTGAACTGGAGAAACAGTCAAAGCTTTTATTACAAGATTTGTTGTAAATCATTTAGCCTCTGGGTGCTTCTACTGATGAACAGGAGTCTGGTCTGAGTCTGAGTCTCTAGCTTATTTTGTTAATTGATTAAGGCCATTTTCCCATGAAGTCACATAATTATATGTATTGTTATGAGGCTAAAAGACTGCAAACTAGATTCCTTTTTAGAAGATGAGGAGTACGTACAGAGAAAAAGACAGTGTAAATCTCATAGTCCTGAAAGTCCAGTACAAATAGGCAAAGAGTATGTGTAATTAATTATTATTAGAACCTCATTTGAAAGCAGAGAAGCTGATTTATAGAAATCTGCCCAAATCAAATTACATTGTAAGTCTGTGGTAAAGAATTTAAAATGTTTCTTGAGCTGCACAGATGTGGTGAAAACATTTCCCTTTGATGTGACTAGGCTCTACCTCTAATTTCCAGTTTTCAGCTAACATGAGAGGCACATTCATGTTACTAATGAACTCCTACTCCAGGATAAAAGCAATACTTGAAACATATAAAGACGTCAAACAGTTCCAGTTGAAAATTGAACTCTGGCAGCAAAACATGTAGGGTGAGGGGGGTTTTCTGCAGTTTATGTTGGGGGTTGATTTTGGGGTCTATTTTGGTTGTTTCTAACCCCAGCCTTCTGGGTGCGTTAGGGTGAAATTGATTCAGTGTTTCAACTGGAGGGATCATGTTTTTTCCAGCTTACATGTATCCAAAGAGAGACAGCTGGTAGGAAGTCTCTCGCTTTTTCTGTAAGGGGTAAAAAACGGCTTTTTTTTAATGCCTACAAAGTCCTTGGCAAGTCTGGAGGCCGACACTTCCTATTCACATATGGAAATGTCTGTTCCTCTTCTACGCTTCGCACTTCTGTCTAGAAACTGCAGGTGGCCAGCAAGGTTGTTCTTTCTATTGAAACACTCCTCATAGCTGAGAAGGCAGCCCATGGGAGTGCTAAAGCAGTGGTACTAGTGAGCTAAGTAGGCTGGGCAATAATCCCATTTAAGAATAATTAAGAGGTACCAGAAATGCTTCTAGATCTTAAAACACACACACGCACCATCCCCCCACTTCATAAAACTACTAAGGTACCTTTCAAAAGACACAGATAAAGCTTCCTGTGTAACAGCAGGCTACAGAGCGTGGGAGAAACACTGAATCTCATTTGTTTCAGCAAGTATATTGATAAACAGCCATATATTACCATAATTCATCTGGATGTTGCCCCTTAAATATTTTTTTTGGCCTTGTTTTATTTCTTCATCTTTATGGTAGACATTTTGCAACACTCCAGTAGAAACGTCCATCCCGATGGAATGACATTAAAGGTCTGGGGTTGTAAGCCAACTGTGATTAGTACATACAAACTTTGGGAAAATCTTGAAAGTAGTGTTCCTTGGAAGAATCTGCTGGTTACCATATTTCTGCTCTGCTCCACTCCTTTATTTCTGTGATTCACCAAAACCATATTTAGCCCACCGAGCTGTCACAGCCATCAATCTTCAAATACTTTGAGCTCATTCAAAACAATAGTTTTTTTTAAGTACTAATCAGACTTGACATCTGCATTGCAATGACATCTTCATTGCAGTGACATCTTGGTCTGTTTTGGAGGTCAGATAGACAAACTAGCAGTCATTTTTCCAGATTAAGGCTTAGAAAGAGCTCAGTCCTCTGTTTAATGACTGAATATTGCCTTGGTGCTAAAGACAGTCACAGACACACACAGAATCACAGAATCCTAGGGGTTGGAAGGGACCTCGAAAGATCACCCAGTCCAACCCCCCTGCCAGAGCAGGGTCACCTAGAGTCCATCACACAGGAACGCATCCAGGCGGGGTTTGAATGTCTCCAGCCAAGGAGACTCCACAGCCTCTCTGGGCAGCCTGGTCCAGNCTTGTCCTACCATTGGTCATCACTGAAAAAAGCTTGGCTCCATCGTCCTGCCCCTCACCCTTTACATATTTGTAACCATGGATGAGGCCCCCCCTCAGTCTCCTTTTCTCCAAGCTAAAGAGACCCAGCTCCCTCAGCCTCTCCTCATAAGGGAGATGTTCCACTCCCTTCATCATCTCTGTGGCTCTGCGCTGGACTCTCTCAAGCAGTTCCCTGTCCTTCTTGAACTGTGGGGCCCAGAACTGAACACAATACTCCAGGTGTGGCCTCACCAAGGCAGAATAGAGGGGGAGGAGAACCTCTCTTGATCTACTGACCACCCGCTTTCTAATGCACCCCAGGATGCCATTGGCCTTCTTGGCTCATGTCATGCTGGCTCCTGGTCACATGTGTGTGTAAATGTAAATACACACATGTGTATTTATATAGGTATGCATCTAGAGGCAAAATATTCCTCCAGCCACAACATTATTTTTAAAAGACTCTGATATTTTGTTAATCCTTATGGTGGAATAACACAGCATTAGTCACAATTTTCTGCAGCAGAAGCACTTCCAGAAACCAAATCCACAAAGCACACACTTTCACCAGAGTTGAATTCCAGCTCCTCCGGCAGGGATATACACTGGATGTCTTAATGAATGTCAGGTACAAAGCACCTCCCCACAGCTGCCTTCATTTCCCAGCTAACGGCTGGTGTTGGAGCAGCATCAAAGCTGGCTACAGGCACAGCAAATATATGCACCTGCATGGAGTAATTACCCAGGTTAATGCCAGGATGTATTAGCTTCAGTGCTTTTGTGAAAAACGTACGGATTAACTCGCAGCACTCAGCTCATTAGAGCTGTCTCGCTGCACATCCAGCTTTCACGAGCACTTACAAAGCAATATCCACCTATGTTCCCTTTTTATTTCTGATGATGAAGTCCTTCAGCTGTGACATTGGAATGTACTTCAGAACTATTCCTTTGTCTGCTTTTCTCCCTTTTTTGTTTTCTTTTTTCTCCATTTCAAACTCACCATTAGTTCACAGGTTGCTGCTCGTGTCCTGCCACCACACACACACCTATTGATCTATTTGCAACTTTTATATGATATTTACTTTATAGCATCCTGGTACTGGTTTCTTCCTCATAGTCTGGAACTGGTGGGAAGATTGGTTAGCTCCAAAAGACAACTTAGGGATCGCTCCTAAAAATCCAAATGGCTTTGACAATCAGTGCTGTCTGCAGTGAGCATCCATCTAATGAGAACTGAATTTAGGCACTCCTGACTTGATCAGTGTTGTCCTATGCTGGAATAAATCTGGAAACATAGAAATGAAAAACTGCTGCTTCTGTAACCATTCCCTTGAGCTGTCCCCAAACCCACTTAAAGTTATTTTTATTGTGAAGTTACGATTTATTTTCTCTGAAAATGGAGTAAAGATGAAAATAAACCTGAGCTCCAATACTCTGCCTGCCCTGTGTATGCCTGTTTTGTCTAGACTGTGAGCAATGACAACCAGACACCACCCGAAATGTTAATTTAGTTTATTAAGGAAATGAGGCTTATACGATCCTGGTATCTGTCTGTGTCCCCTTAATGACTTTTGAACTCATTGTCTGATCTCAAGCTAATGTGACAGAAGTGGGAGAACAAGATAATTAGGCTACTACAAGTTTCCTGAAAATTAGTATCTGGATAGAAGAGAGAGAACTATAAATGCCCTGAAAGCCTGCTGCAAGAATGCACATGTAGTCTGAAATTAAAGAATCCATACAGTCAAGATCTCTTATAACATTTCCCCCCTGAAGGAAAAAAAAACAAACCTAGAATCTGAAATTGCAACAAGTCAAAAAATACAAATAAACAGTAAGACAAGCTTTATTGTCATAGGATGATAGAATGATTTGGGTTGAAAAGGACCTTAAAGATCATCTAGTTCCAACCACCCTCCCATGGGCAAGGACACCTCCCACCAGACCAGGTGGCTCCAAGCCCCATCCAACCTGGCCTTGAACTCTTCCCAGGGAGGGGACAACCACAGCTTCTCTGGGCACCCTGGGCCAGGGTCTCACCACCCTCTGAGGAAAGAATTTCTTCCTAATATCCACTCTAAATCTACATTCCTTTAGTTTGAACCCATTTCCCCTTGTCCTGCCACTCCATGACCTTGTCAGAAGTCCCTCTCCAGCTTTCCTGTAGCCCCTTAAGGTCCTGAAAGGCTGCTCCAAAGTTTCCCCGGAGCCTTCTCTTCTCCAGAGAAGTCTGTTGCCCAGGGAGTTAATCTGTTTACCTGCCGAAAACCAGCAATGCATCCTGCAATGCAGAGGAGGAACTAACACTACAGCGTGACGGGGATCAGATTGTCCTGATGCTGGGCTGGGATGAGCCACAGAGGCTGGGGTTGGCAGCCTGCAGAGCTGGCAGAGTTTGGAACAGACCCCAAGCTGCATAGAAGCAGTGTGAAAACAGAGTGTTTACCATAAGTGTCCTAACCTGGATTTGTCTGCCAAAAATGTGGAACTGCAGGGAATGAAACAGCCCATGACAAAAGCAGTTCTTTTGATCAGAGGTGACTCGAATACCTAATGTTTCACTGCAGGGCTGCAGAGAAAAGAGATGCCAGCTTTGATGTCTGCAGATGCTCTGCTGCAAGGAAGACAAGTCAGCTATTTTTAAAAGCCTCTTTTCCTAGCACGGGTGAACGAAAGAGCATAACTGGTATGAAGAAGCTGCTCCTGGAACTGTAATTTACAGTGACACTACTAGAAGAGCAGTGCTGCAAGTAAGTGCAAGCAGATATGGTGTATTTTACACAGAGCATGTGGGATGGGATCAGGAAGACAATCAGAGAAAGATCTGGGAAAGAAGTGGTTGCATTTCTTTCTTGGTACTATTTGCATCTCTGGGCTGTTAGTCATTTTTGTGCTCAGTCTCTCCCCAGAAGATCAGGGACACTCTGAAGTCATTCTGGACTTGGGTTAAGGATGAACACGTGGCAGTCAGCTGCTTCCCATCTACTCGCCTTCTCCCCAGGGAGCCCTGTTCTGCTTCCCACTGAGAACGGAGCCCTTCCTTGAGGGATGGAGAAGGTCTAATGCCAGGAACAAGAATTCAGCTGGGCACATACTGATGAGGTTACACCAGGCTTGCAGGCATGTGAAGTAGCTCATTAGCCCCCAAAAAGATGTTTCCTAGGTGTCATATTAAATGCAACTGTGTCCTCTCCAACTGCTAATAGTAATAACTCTCATGTAGCAGGCTCTGATCCTTGTTATTTTCTCGTAGATGGAGCTCACTGATCCTTTCTGTCCACCAGTTCACAGAATCACAGAATCCTAGGGGTTGGAAGGGACCTCGAAAGCTCATCCAGTCCAACCCCCCTGCCAGAGCAGGGTCACCTGGAGTCCATCACACAGGAACGCATCCAGGCAGGGTTTGAATGTCTCCAGCCAAGGAGACTCCACAACCTCTCTGGGCAGCCTGGTCCAGTGCTCTGGCACTCTCACAGGAAAGAAGTTCTTCCTGATATTCACATGGAACCTCCTGTGCTCCAGTTTGCATCCATTGCCCCTTGTCCTATCATCGGTCATTACTGTAAAAAGCTTTGCTCCACCAGTTGCTGCTTTG
The DNA here is from genome assembly GCA_013398125.1 of Aegotheles bennettii. Classification (NCBI taxonomy): domain Eukaryota; kingdom Metazoa; phylum Chordata; class Aves; order Caprimulgiformes; family Aegothelidae; genus Aegotheles; species Aegotheles bennettii. Next base: position 9,185 of record VZRW01002055.1, on the reverse strand, counting down.
GAAGCTGTCTAGATGGGGAGTGATTTCTTTAGGACATAGTTAATTCGTTTTCTATCCATAATGAACACTAGGCTCACCTACACACTGCCTTACCTCTTGTTCAGAGCACTCTGCCGGTGTAACCCCCGCTTTGGAATTAGGGTTTTTATCCCATCAGTCACGAGAGGGCAGTGTTAAACACGGGCTCCCTCTCCTCTACACGGGAGGTTGCCTGCAGGAATATTGGAGTTTGTAGTGTCTTAATGCCTTGGCAAACGATTTTTTAAGTTAAACTTTAGACCTCCCTCCTCTGGTGGTGTGAGATGCTGACATCTGAAGGATACAGCAATTGTGTATCTACTAATAGCCACAAAGATGATGAAGGGAGTGGAACATCTCCCTTATGAGGAAAGGCTGAGGGAGCTGGGGCTCTTTAGCTTGGAGAAAAGGAGACTGAGGGGTGACCTCATCCATGGTTACAAATATGTAAAGGGTGAGGGGCAGGACGATGGAGCCAAGCTTTTTTCAGTGCTGACCGATGATAGGACAAGGGGCAATGGATGCAAACTGGAGCACAGGAGGTTCCATGTGAATCTCAGGAAGAACTTCTTTCCTGTGAGAGTGCCAGAGCACTCGACCAGGCTGCCCAGAGAGGCTGTGGAGTCTCCTTGGCTGGAGACATTCAAACCCCGCCTGGATGCGTTCCTGTGTGATGGACTCTAGGTGACCCTGCTCTGGCAGGGGGGTTGGACTGGATGAGCTTTCGAGGTCCCTTCCAACCCCTAGGATTCTGGGATTCTGTGATTCTGTAATAAGGAACATGAGCATTTTAATTTACTCATTCCTTTGCAATGGCAAAAAAGGAACAACTTGTCTCCATGTAGCTCTCAGCCCTGCACCCAGACTCTAAGGGTTCCTCCCATAACCTTCCTTGGGAAGAGGAGGAAAGAAGGAGGTGGGGTGTTTTTTGTAAGAACCCAAATTTAAGCCAGCACAAATTACTCTTCTGTTTCCAGAAGAGCCACGCAGGGGCTTATTGTTCTGCACTGCCTCCTGCGTGGTGGTGGTGCTGCTCTGGGCAGTGCCAGGTAGGTGGCACAGGGCTGGGCCAAGGTGCCTGCAGCACCAGCAACACAAAGCTCTGCTGGCGGTCTCTCTGCCCAGCTCTTTCTTCATAGGGCCACATAAACAACCCGATATCCTATAGCATCCCTTGTGTTAAAGCTTGTACCTGCAGCGCGACCTCCAAGGCTGTGAGGGTCCCAAATGCTGATTTGGGAAACCCAGGTTTCTAAGGAACCATAGATTTGTTTCCTGGCTGGTGAAATCTCCCTTGTGCTGGCTAAACTCCTGTGCATGCAAAGTAGATCAGGCAAGTTCTAGATTTCAAGCAAAGAGAAGCAGACATGGGGCCACTTTAATTTTATTATTATTATTATTATTATTATTCCTCATTTTAAGCATCTAAAATGATGTTTATATCACTGCCTACATGCCAAAATTCTTAAATAGCTGCTTGTTTTTCCTGTGAGCAAATGGAGGCCTTCACACTTAGTTCTCCAGGTGCTTTTTTCCTCCTTCATTCCCAGTAGATTAAGATGTTTATGAATAAAATACACCAATGTCTAACAGAAAAATGCTTTGGAGAAGGTTGGGTTTAGTAAAGCAAATGGCCTGCCCTCGGGCAATCAGTTATTTGTACTGCAGGAGGCTGTGGAGCCCCACTGGGGGAGGTATTTTCACAAGTATATAAAAGAAAAGGCTTTGCTTTAGATGGAGCTGGGGAACACTTTGTGTTGTCCTTGTATTGGCCTAGAAGTCGAGTTTGACTGTGAATTGCCTCTTTTATCTGGAGTCAATGAGCTCAGATAAGTGGCCAGGCTGTAACTTTCCTTGGTTCCCCCAAAATGATCCTGTTGTTATTTCTTGCTTAATTTCTCCAAAGACTATATTGGCACTTAGAAGTAATTCCTGGCTTCTGTTGGTTGCTGGTAGAGCTGAGAATTGAATATAGCTATGGTGGTCTTACTCTTTCTATGCATGACACTGTTCACTGTGTTTGGACAGGTGAGTGCCATCCACTGCACAAGGAAAGGTACTGTCAGAAGGCAGAACTTGGCTTGAAGTAAATGAAACTTCATTTTCTAGCTATGGGAAGAAGTTTTTAAAGATCTTTTAAAGAAAAACTTGATCCTGCAAAAGGAAGCTGGAGTCCAAAATACAAAGTCGGTGGGAATTTTGCAGGGGGAGCAGTCTCCAGATGGGCTGTTAAACTTCCAACCTGCACGCTGAGTTTGAGAACTTATTGTGTCTATAGTAAGTATTAGCTCACTGGCTACATGCTTTTAAATGCTGTGCTGGGAGGAGAAGTGGATTTGAAGCAAACATATGAAATGTTCCCGGTCTTGTGTAATTCTTGGTGTGTTGACAGAGCAGTAATGAAAGGCTGTTTCAGCTGACCGGTTGGAATAGAGATGGAGAATGTGCATGTGGTCAGGAAATCTGCATTCAGTTACTGTCCCACCACAGACTGGCTGCAGACAAGACAATTATTCTGTGCCTCAGTTCCCTAATTCCAAGCCAATGATATTCCTTTGTCTGGCTTGTCTACTTAGAGTAGGTGTTCCTTAGGGCACTGATTGTCTCTTAAAATGTTTTTTGTTTTGTCAGTTAATCCAAAGCAGCCCCCATTAACAGAGTGCTACTGGAATTATATTGTTTCTAATCAGAAGTGATCAATTAGTCATTTGTTATCCCTGTGTTTCATTTTTGTTTTCTTTAATCTTGGCAAAAATGCTTTATTCTTGGACGACAACATCGTGCGGTACTTTTGGAAAAATGTCTTAAATGATGTCTTTATTTCTCTTTAATCCCATTCCATCAAAATTCAAGACTATCAGCAATGGTACTCCAAATTCCAATACTAGACCATGCTGACATTTTTTTTCTTAGACTAAAAAATTTTGTTATAAACAAATACATATGATTACCACTGCAGAACTATTTCGTTGCCAGTTAGCTCCCTGTACATAGAGGTTGATACTTTCAAATTAAATTTGAGGTGCCAAAATGTTACTAGTCTAGGTGAATTTTAATACAGTCTCTTGTGTATGTGTGTTATTCACATTAAAAATATCACTTTGGCACAGAAGCCACTTGGGCTGACTTAAAAACATTTGACAAGATAGCAAGGAGACGTAACAGTCACTGGAAGCCTTTGCAACTTGGGATATTTAATTAGATCTTATGACTGAAAATTCTTATGATCATCAGAAGATCAACATTCCAACATATTCCTGGTTATGTTTATTAAATATTCCCTTTTTTGGTCCTAAGTGTGAATGTTTGGAAAAATGTTAAGTTAATACAACCCACTTGACTTCACTGGCACATTTTACAAAAGGAGGAGGAAAAAATGTGGAAGCCACTGAAAACTGAAGGGTTCTTGCATTAGAGAAAAACAAAATTCAAGCCAATGCTACAGGCTGGCTGGAACTCTTCCACGGTTTTAAAATGAAAAGCCCCCATTGAAGACTCTTTTCACAAAACTCCTTTGCTTCCTTTGAATAAATGAGGAACCAAGCACACTTAACGCTGTGTAAAACATATTTCTTTCAGAGAAGCCAGCTTTATCTTCAAGTCCCAGCTAGTTAATCTGTTCAAACTCACTTTTAGCTTAAATTCTCAGAAATTTGACACACCACAGGGACTGAAAGTTTTTAGTCTAGATGGAATTTGCTGACATAACTCTCAGCTGGGGCACTGATACAGCAGATTGGCTTCTCTCATTATGTTTGGTAAGAATAAATGTTTTTCTCTCCCAGGGAAAAAGAAGGAAGGGGGACAAGCAAAGAAAACATTCATTTTCTCTCTCCCTGGATCTGTGAAGTGTACTAGCTATATCTGTATGGTATCTCCAGACACGTGTGCCATGTATGAATGATGTGCAGATACAATTGTTGTGAAAGTGCCTGGGAAATCCTGTGTGAAGCACTCCCCTCCACAAGCTGCAAGATTTCACCTGCTCTACAACAGAGCTCTAGCCATAAATCCAGAAGCCTAGGTGTATCTACAGTGTGCTTGGGGTTGTCTTCCAAAATAGATATATGGAGAACCATTTCTGTGGAACTCCTGCTGTGGGTGATTGGCAATCCCAAACGTGCACTCAGGCATGGCCAGGCACGTGTTGCATTTCCAGATAGCTCTGATACTCTCTTGCTTTTCCACTGTTTGAGTTGTTGACAACTGACAACAAAGTTTCCTGGCAAAACTTTTGATTACAAATGCTGTGTTATTCTCCTATAACTGTTTAACTGAGATTTGTCAAATAACTTCATTGCAATGAGTTAGGCAAGCTTCAAGTATACTTTCCCAATTTATCACGTTTACTTCCTCAGTGTAGATTTGTGTTATATGAGACTTAGCAGCACTTGTTTCTATCACACTGTTTGTACCTTTCATTCCCAAGACTATTTGCATGGTGCTCTTAAGCTTTGTATTTAAAAGGAAATAAAAAGACAAAAGGAAAAAGAAAAAAGAAAGAATACTGTGCATCTCTGTAATTAAGCTGTAGCCATATAGCCATTACCACTGCTTCTTTCTTTAGGCTAGAAATTAAGATTAGAGACTGAAGGTTGCAATAAAAGTAAATTATACTCTGTGGCTAGCTTGGCTGGTCTCTGTATGGAATGGGAATGGCACTAACTGCATATGTAATGAAAGCTCTCTAGTTCTGGGCTATTACTTGAGCAGAACATAAGCATGCTCTGGTAGAAATGGTTAATAAGCATATTTTCTGCATTTTTCCAGACCTTGATTCATCTCAGCAGCTCTCTGTCAATTTGAACTCAGTTCTGCTGAAGTGAGAACTTCAGGGTTGTGTCTTCCACACATGTGCAGAAACTGTTTCCATTTCATGAAGACAAGTGTAAAGCTAACTGCACAATGCAGAGTGGCAATATTGTCTTTCTGTTGATTGCCTTTATATTGAGCCATTAACTTGTAGGGCAATTCTAGCCTCAGTCAGTACCTGTTTCTCAATGCCTTTTCACATAAGACACAGTAACTACTCCTTTATGCATCTTTTGACTTACACAAAAACCAATGGTATGCTGCTGATGGCTTTGATTCAGCAAGAGTCAGAAGTATTTCATACTTTTAATGCTTTAATGTATGAAAGAGGTAGTTCTCTGCCACCACCAGTGGCTTTAGAAAAATGATGGTGCGCAATTTCTGCAGTCCAACCGAATATTTGGTTTGTTATTCTGAACAGTTTGTTAGTTCGAAACACAAGTTGTACACTGTAGCTGCTATTAAAATCAGTGAAATGTCTAGCTTTTCCCCGTTTATGCCACTAGCTTATACATTATTCCAACCACTAAATACAAGAGGATAAAACAGCTGCTGAGTTTTCAGATCTGTGATTTCCCCAACAACCAAGTGTTTACAGCCCTGCTGTCTTTTTCCACCAAACCAGTGTGTAAAGACTCAGACACCTGTACGTGTTACCAGATATGCATAAACTATGTGGTCTTTTGCTGACAGATTTCATTTTTCTTGCCCCTGAGCTGAGTGAACTAATGCTGACCTAGACATTATATGTCAATGTTAGTACTACATTGTGTCTGACCTCTTGGCTTCCTCCCTCCCTAGGTACTCAATCTCTGTTTGCAGCACGGAACTCACAGGCTTCTCAATGCTTTCTGTGTCCATGGCAGCAAAGATGAAAGCAGGATGGAGGATGATAATCTGCCTGCAGATTTGGGAAGATATAATAGTGCCTCACTTTCACAAGATTATCTTCTAATCTCAAGAGGCTAGAAGCTGCATTGATTTATTTTAAAATGAATGCTTACATTTTGCAAAAACAGGCACTCACAGACCAGAAAGAGAAAAGAAAGAATTGCCTCTGGGAAGTGGATGAATGTGTTCCTCCCCAACAAATTACTTCCTAAGCATCTGATCCTACCAGTTTCCCTGCTTAATAAGGGGTCATATGGAGAACGGACCCTACACTTAAGCAATTTCTGGAGCAGAATTTAACTGAGAAAGAAGCACATATAAAAGTTCACCTTCTGAACTTTATCCTGAAAGGAGCCTAAAACATTTTACAGGAGGACTGCAAGTGAGAGAATGAATCAGGGAGAAAGCACAAGGCGAAAAGGAGAGGTTATCTTTAGTCCCTTTATGCAGCTCTGCTCCTGGTACTCCTAATCACCCGATAATCATCTGAACCTTGTAGTTCAGCTTCAGTAACTCACTTTTCCAAACACTTCAGCTGGGTAACTTCATCCTTCGGTTGTTTCCTGTGCCTTGCCCTACAGAAGCTATATAAGCTCTCGGAGGGTTTTGCTGGTTACAGCCTGTGGCTTGTAAACTACAAAAATCTAAATGTAGGTCAAGATGAGTTGAAATTTTTTAAACACAGCCAGCCGCTGTTTCCTAAACATGTCCCTGGAGCAGCTGCATGGTGGGTGTTTACAACTAAAAAGAAACACAAAAAAACCCCCAAACCCTCCAGCAGCCAGTTAAGAATGCACAGGTTTATTATGCTAGCAGCATTCATTAAATGTCACACCTGAACATTCATTGTCTTGAGCTTGAGCTGATTTAGGATCAGCATCTAAAGAAGTGGCACTACTGACTTCCAGCATACTAGAGGGGTCGAAGGACAAAGGCCCAACTAGAAGATAAGTGGTCCTAGCAAGGACTCTGGGAAGAACCTGTGACTGGACACAGTGTTACGTCATATTGGCTTCCACTAGGATGGGAGATCCCTCACTTTTTTTTTTCCCTTCCTGATCTGACTTGTGCAATCAAAAAAACAGGAAAAAAGAGAAATATGTGAGCTCTGCTGAGAATGAGTCAATCCCTCAAAACCCAGCAGGGGCACCGTCTGCTCTCCTTATGGAGTTCAGTGGCTTTCATCCTAATTCAAGTGTCTCCTACTCCTCCCTCTCAGCTGAAGGCAGATGTGGGCTCACTGGCAACACTGGGCCTTGTTCTTTGTGAGTGTTTAAGGCCTAAGCAATCATTTTAAATTGAAAGCAGAGCCAATGATGCTATTACAAGATTGTCTAGAGCAGCAATTCCCAACTGGTAAGACATGAGAACATTTACAAGAAAGGAATTTCATGAAGTCTAGGCTAGAAATCAGCAAAGCGAAGCATGAGCATGATACAGAGCAGCATCTTTTTGAAGTAGATACTTAAAAATGTTTAGAAGAAAACTCTTTCCCAAAAGGTATTGCCAGTACAGACTTTGGTCAGCTGTGACATGTAAAAGGTCAAAGCAAGCCTGTGCTGGGCTCTGTGTGGGTGTATTACAGTTTCATGTTCTTTCTGTAGCCTAATGCCAAATAGACATTTATCTGCAGAAAGAAAATGTTCACACAACAAACACCTTTCCTTCAGGGAGACACATCTGTACAACCCAGAATGTGCCACTACCATACACTGAGGAGGAAACAGTCTGGGAGTAACAGCCTGGCTGCATGTAGTTAGCATTGTGTGTACGTACAGCTGAATGCTAATGCTACAAACAGTGTTACCTGGCACCAGATTACCTGTGAAGCAAACTGGCTAACGGCTGTCTTTAATATTTGTTTGTATCAACTCACAGGTTTACTGTACTTTGCAGATATTCTTCAAATTTTGTTGAAACTCTGTAGTGACTTAACAGAAAAAAAAATCTGAAGAGGGTGGTTCAACAGATCAAATCAGAAGTGAGGTATTCAGAACCTCTGAAAATAAAGTCACTTTTCTTTAGGATTCCCATTTGAATGATTCAGGCTTTAAAAATAGTCTCTACTTATGTGTTTTCAAAGTTCTGAAGCCTTTAAAAGAGTGAAAGCCTCTTGTGCTCCTAACAGATCAATCTAAGGGAATTAAGAGTAAGAAAAGCATCGCTGCCAGCAGACAACTTCCTCTTGGAGAGGGAGCAGCGATTCCTCCTAGTTCACTTGGTTTGTACTGCACCTGGAAGAAAAAGAGTTGAAAGGGATGGCTACAACTTCTCATGGACTCATACCAGTAACGGCTCTCATCCTTCACACAGGCTTGTGCTCAGTAAGACAAACGATGTACCAGGAAAAGGCAGCATCCTGCACTGCCTCCTTGTGCAGCCTGCTCAGGTTGCAGAACACATCTGCTATTGACGGTGGAAAAATTCACCTTGGGCTCAAAATGAAAAACATTGAGGTCTCTGAAAATATCAAACTCCCGACATTGCTGCAGCAAAGTGCAGCTTTGCTACGACTTGCTTATCTTGGCCATGTTTTTCCTGAGTTGACTGCTGTTGAGTGGAAACAGATTGAGGGGAGAGAAAGAATTAGAGGCTGGGCTGTGGTTTACTCCATCAGCCCTAGAGGTATTTAGAACCTGGTGAGGAGGCAAGTTCTCTGCAGCTTGTGCTTTCCCTTTTCTGTAGCAGTTCAGAACCACACTTTAAGATACCAGGCAGCAAATTGATCACAGCACAGAAGAATGTGAGATGACAGAAAGGAAGGATTTTATCAATAGAACCTGGGCTTTTGGTGTGTCTATCACTATTTACGTTTATGATCTGGCTAAAAATCCATTTCAGGGATCTGGATAGTGGGTGGCAGGGCTTCAGCTCCATACATACTCATATGCATACCCCTGTAAACATACCCCTCAGGCATTCTATCGAGGTCCCATACAGAGCTTAAACATACATCCTATATGTGTTGCCCCTATATGCAAAGCATACATTCACCCCAAAACCCATATATATGTACCCTATACAAACCCATAAACACACCCCTCTATGCTTCCCCATGCCTACACTTGTCTACACCTCCCATGTACACCTTATACAGCTTCCACATCCCCACAGACCCCTGTATAGGGGGTCTCATGGAGCAGCCATACGCATGCCTGGAAACTCCTTGCACATCCCCCACCTGTACCTAACCATCCCCAGCACCTGTACCTAACCATCCCCCCCTGTACCTAACCATCCCCA
>VZRW01002046.1:0-85898 GCA_013398125.1 Aegotheles bennettii | reverse complement strand
TGTGATTCTGTGATTTGAGATGACGGTCTTATGTGGTGAATGTTACATTTGCTCTGTTAGAACCTGGTAGAACAGTGTGGTGTAAATTGTAATCAGAGTACTTTACCCTGTTTGAATGATACTGTGTCATCTCTCATGCTTTGTCATTGCTACTGGCCAGTCATAACTGGCCAGTGCAGTCAAAGTCCAGCTCAACCCTGCCCTCTTCATCACACCTGATCCTTCATACACCTCTTCCAGTATTTTTCCATGGATAGGTTTATCCTCCATCACAGCACTCACTACTTGCTGTCTCAGGCCCTTGCTTGGTCATCTGAATGGATAACCTCTTTGGATAACCACTAAAGCCTGGTAGCAGAACATCCCTATCCCCTGTATTGAGAGATGTTAATTAGTTCACCAAATTCTGATGACTGAATAAGCAGATTTTTGCTGGTGCCATTTTTGTCTTTGGCAGAAGTCTTGGTGTCTCTAAGTGCCCAGAGAAAGAAGGAAGGGGAGATATTTACATAGGGTTGACGTTGTTTTGGATGGTCAAGTGTGAAAGATGGTCCTGTTTCTCACCTTTGAGTCACACAGCATGTGAGATCTTGGCAGAAAGAAAGACTAGAAAAGGAATTTTCTGAGTGTCTTCTTCACTGGAATATCATAGCCTGCATATTTGGCCTCTTCTGGATCCAAAATAATAGTCCACACCCATCTGGGAATGATCTTCAAAGGATAAGGTTTATTGTCCTTAGGTAGAGTTTTGCCACATTAAGCAGCAGGTGGACTATTCTGTTTTATCTTCAAAGTATAGTGAGTATGAGGTGTAATCAGGGAAGTAGACTGTCATCCTCTTTAGAGGGCCAGTTACTGTGGTTAACAGAACAGGAGACATTGCATAGTCCTAGACATAGGTATTGCCGTAGGGCCAGTGACCAGCAGGTCTGTCTCTGCCCTGACCTGGAATATGTCCAGAATACATCCTGCTGCGGCATCTGTTGCCCTTGTCACTTAAACTAATGTTCAGTTGGGCACAGATACGTTTTCCTATTCAAGCTCACATGCTGGCAAATGTTATTCCTGGTCACACGCTGTTGACTCATTCCTCCTTAAAATCCTGCTGAACCCATTGGCAATGCTGTACATCAGGCGGGAAATAGTCAGCATCAATTTCTCCTGTTATCTATGTAGCAAAGAGAAGAGCAGGGAGGAGAGGAGGGTGGTGATACTGTAAATAAGTAAGAAGCATTGCTGGTTCCACACAACTGGAAATGGAAATGCATTAAGCTGTTTCGATCAACTGTTGAAGCCATCGCTCAGTGTCAGTGCTCTTTGCTGGTGCCCTGCCCCCTCTGAAACATAAGCTCAGATATTAACTGCTCCATTAAAAGCACTCTTGAGACATGCTCCTGGCATGGAATTGTTTCTTCAGAGTGGCTAGGACTGGGCTGTTGGCTCCTGAGAGCTCCTTGCAGCTCTCCCTGCCTGTGTGAAGGGAGTCTAAGAGAAATGAGACTGTGGCCAAAGCTGACCCATAGCTGTGACTGAGCTGGCTTACCTGTCTTGCTGCTTGGCCATGTGAGCTGGAGTATGGAGCCATCTGCTAAGAATTTTAGACTTGACTGGTTTCATTTGTGAGTATATTTATTAATAGTGGCTGCTTTAATTTTTTTTATTATTTTCATCAGTGGAGTTCATCCTGATGCCCTTCTCCAAGCTGAGGAGCACAGTTCAGGAGCTAACTTGGGGACAGAATGTGATTATCTTTTTTTCTACCCTTGCAGTGTCTGGCCTTTCCTTTCCTTCCATTCATGCTTCAATATTGCTGTTCTACATGGTATAGGTTTTGTTCCCAAGAGAGGGAAACCCCAGGCTCCCATACCAGCCCAAGCTCTGGAATGCTCTGGTTCATTTTTGAACCATTAGAGGCTGAAGAATGAACTGATGTTCTGATGAAGTCATGTCGGCATTCAAAGCCACGGAAAAACTGTGCGTTTTACAAGTTCAGTGTTTGCAAACCTGGAGAATTTCATTAGCAAAAAGAAGAAAACCATTTGTAGTCATGGGCATGGCCTCGAACCACCAATCTGAATAAAGCCTGACTTGATATCTGGTGCCACTTTGATGGAAATCCTTCCTGTTTATCACCTAATTTGTTGTACAGAGGTTTGTGTGACTAAGCTGAAAGTATACACATTATTTCTGTGTTTCTATCAACACACAGAATCCTCCCACTCGCCCTGTTAAGAGCAGAGAGTTTTGTTCCTCATTGTCAACACACTTTCAGCCAGCAGCATTGTGGCTGGGATTAAGTTGCTTGGAGCTTGTGTTTGTGTGCGTAGCCCTGTCCTCGGCGATACAGCGTTAGGATTGCTCACTCAGCTTCCCAGTGCCTGGGCCGCTTACAACTAATTAGAGTTGTCAGTCTATGGACAGGCTGAAGGAGGAATCGGTTTTACTCCATCATGGCTGTAAACCCAAATAGCCATGGTTCAGAGCACAGTAACAACCACAGAGGCTTAGCTGGCCTCAGGTTTGTTATAACAGTTACCATCTATTGGTCATGGAGCCCCTACGGAGGCTGTGACAGCACTTACATCAGTTTCAGATTTGATCTTAAAATGGGATTGTACCAAATGTACCTGAAAAGAGGATGGCTTCTGTTTGTCTAGGACTTGTTGGACCCACCCTCCTACCAGCCTCGTGGCATTGAGGGGCAGGTACTCTTTACAGGCCGGGGATGCTTAGCTAAAACCTTCTTTGTGACCACTTTTGTATTTGCAGAGCAAAACCCCAGGACTCCCAGTGCTGCTTTTTCACAGTGTTTGGTGCATGCAGCTTTGGAAGAAAGCATCTTTCTCAGGGTAAAGCAGTTGTATGAATTTTGGCTGGACTGAATTTTCCTTCTCAGTGTGTAGCAATTAGGACTTGTTCTGCAGGACCCTTGTTCTGCTTGCTGCCTTGTGAGGAAGGTTCCCATGTGCTGCCATTCACTGAGATTTTCCTGGGAAGTCTCCCTTGTGCCTCAAGAGCTTTTCCAATTTACCTCTTTGATTGAAATTGGTCTGACAGAGCACGTCTGCATGCTGTTGTGGCCAGGAGATGTAAGAGACTTGAGACGTAAAGCAAAAGGCCCAGGTGGCAGGGAGAATTCACCAGAGCAGTGGAGGCTGGGGAGCAGATTTAGCAAAGCTGGCATGTTCAGTCTGTGGCACCACATGTCAGATGCAAAGTACAGGGAGGCCTCCTCATTGTGTCCTGTGTGACTGTGAAAGAAGAGAGGATGATACCCAGATATGTGCACCAGGGAGGTGGGAGCCCTCCTTAAAGAGGGGACCTGGGTCTGCTATGCGTGAGATTGCAGCCTGCCTGCACTGCCGTTCAACCTCTGTGCAGCTCATTGCTCATCTCTAAACACCTCTGTGGTTGTAATGATAGGGTGAGTAAAAGCTTGTGTGAGAGCTCCTCACCTAGAGAGATGAATTTGTTTGTTCAGAAGAGAACTGGCTTAAATCAGCTAATCCATTTCTCAGCTATTGTTGGGAGAAACAAGTACACTTTCCATAAGCTGCCATTATCCTGGTTTTTGGCCAGACTCTCCGAGAAGAGCAACTTAATTTTATTGAGAGAGAGAGATGTCCAAGCTATACAGTTTTGTCAGGAAAGGAGAGACAAGAGCTATATAGACACAGTAGTTGGCAGACAGTGTTGGTTATCTCTCTCTGGACAATCGCTCACCTGCTGTGGTCATCTCAGGGCTGAACATCAGATCTAGTACTGTTCTAATTCAGACACTCCTTTTAAGGTTTTGCTGCTAGGACAGTTATTTTCCCTGTAGAATCTAGCTACCCAGCAACTTGTTGGGATAAAAAACCGCTCCAGAATTCTCTCAAGTGCTTTGTGCTGGGCATCCTGCAAGTCTGTGCATGTGTTATACTGTGAGCTGCACGGCAACACTGGCATTGGGAGACATGGGGCAAGGGAGTTGGTAGATGAAGGGAGTTAGAAAACTGCTGCCAGCTGTCATATTTTAAGGCTGGGGTCACAGGACAGGAAAGGAGGGGATGCCCTGTCCTTATCTAATTCTACCTCTTGATGACCAGGAAATAAACATGTTGAGTGTCCGGCTGTGGGGAGAGAGATGCCATGGACCAGGACTCACTGGGGGAGCCAGGAAGACACCAAGCAGGCAAAAAAAGCAATTCTCATGATAACTCTCAGCCTCTACAGAAGAGCCTCAGATAGAGAAGTTAAAACAGTTGTTCACACCCACAGGGGAGCAGAAGGACATGAAACCTGACACAGGACCTATGCCGGGGAGCAGAGGCTCTCTTCTCCCAGCATCTATCCCAGAGAGAGGTATGTGGTGCCATGGCACTGTGCCTGTGCCTTTGCTTTTCTCTCAGGATTTTTGGGCCATAAACTATGTCAAGTGGCACCTATGAGGGTGCAGGAGCAGGCTTCCCTGCTGTTCCTCACCTACTCCCTGCACCCTGGCACTAGAGCAGAGATATCTCCTCTAGCTGGGCTGGAAGACTGAGGCAGGCACATGAAGGCAATGCACAGAGTAGTGATGCCTCTTTTGAGGAAGGGGCTTATGCAAGAAAGACCCCAAGTTACTCCTGATAGGAACAGAAACCCTAGTAGGAAACTGAGCATCCTGGGTGCTTTCTGAATTTTAATTAGCTGTGACTATCCTGACCTCCAGCTCTGAAACAGCACCAATTCTGTTCACTCCTATAGGGAAGCTGTTTGAATTAAATTTCAGAGGTGCTCAGGCTTCTCTACATCCCAGCAGATCTTCCTGCTGCCAGTTCTGTGCTGGGACACTCTACTGGGAGGCTGAGGGTTCAGCTTTTAGGAAACTTTGGAGCTTTCTGTAGGGAAACAGCTGTTCAGTTACTAGTTTGTGCTTTTCTACTTGGGCCAGCTCTGAGAAAGAAACTGTCTGTTTTTTGAAGCCAGAAAATAGTGTTTTTTCAATGAGCAGAGATCACATTTCCAACATGCACACTCCTCACCCTATTTCCCTTCATATAATTCCTAATTTTCATTCCTCTTTGCCTCTCAATTGCAAACACAAATAAGCATGTGTGTGTACACGCTCCTACCTTATCACAGCTTTTGCTTCTGATTCAAATTTAATTGGCCTCCAGGACTTGAGATAAAACAGCCAGTTTTCTTTTATGAACGCAGTGATGAACCTGCAAAACCTTCATTGGTTCCGGGAATTGGATTGACAGCCGTGCTTAAATTTCCTAGCTGCGTGCAGACCTGGTACATTTTGTATGACTTTGGAGTCCTTGTTTCTAGGGTCGTGTGTGATTGCAGGAAACCATGGAAATTTTTCATTAATCTTGACTGGGAGGAAGCTGACTTGTGAGACTGTATGCTTGTTTGCCAAGCTGCCAGGGGATGAACAGGGCGTAGAAGAGACTGTTTGACTCCATTTTTGTGGGGAAGAAGCATCTGGGATAAATCCCTGCTGGCTAACAAAAGAATGGCAACTGAAGGCCATTCCAGTTGACCCTTTGCAGGCTCGTGATCTGTTGTCATGTCTGATGAAATGAGTGCTGTAAATCTCACCTGTTGCAAATATGCTACAACTCTGGGCCCAAGTCTGCCAAGCATTTGATGTGAGGAATCAGTTGGAGTGCCAAAACTAACAGGGGTTCCCAGCAGTGGCTATGATGGAGGTCAAGAAAACAATAAATAGTAGTGGCATTTGCATTGAACAGGGATTTTCCTTACCAAGTGCTGATTGCAAAGAGATATTTTACTGGCCTAATCATAAGCTAGAATGCAGTAGCTAATAACACCATAATGCAATATAGATGGGCTTAATAGCGTTAGATCTGCTGGGGTTTTCTGAGCAGTTCATAGTTTATGCATAATATAGGCCCTTTAGCCAACATCTTGGTATGCTGTAAAATGGGGAGCTGGGGCTTGAGGGGAAGGGAGCAGCCTTCCATCTGAGGTCATTTGCTGGGAAGAGTGTAATGGGTCTAAAGGGATGAGAAGATGGTGGCAATTGGCTGGGGCAGAGAAAAACAGAGCAACACTCAAAATCAGGTTCTGTGGTTTGGGGGTTTTTCTCTTCCCCTTGGGCTGCTTGTAATAAGACCTTGCAAAAGTCCAATTTTATGCAAGGAAATGGGCAAGTTTTGATTCTGATTAGCTTTCTAAGAACCAAATCACATGTATAAATGAAAAAATGCAAATTAAACTACCTACAGGTTTTTAAAATGGGAGGAAAGATGATTAGTTTTTGTGGTCCTCCAACCCGCCTACCCAAAATCTTGGGACTTCCTGATCATTATGATAAAACAAAAGCTCTTTTAATCTCTTTCTAACCACTTTGTGTTGTTTGTCTAGACAGGAGAGTTAGTTATATACCAAACATAGTCTTTCTCACTAGTGGAGCTGAGGAACAAGGCGAGTTTACCTTTGTGGATCTAAACTTGGATTATTTGTACATTTTCAGTGCAGCATCTACTCACAGGCTGAAGTGGCAGAGAATTCAGTGTGTGCATCAGTAAGTTTTTCCAGCACGTTTTTCGACTCTCACGGTTCAGTTGTCATGACTTAATCTAAGCCTGTTTCCAGCTACAAGCTCTGTTTATGCCTTTGTCTTCTCACATAAAGAGCTGTTTGTTATCAGCAGTCTCTTCCATGTATAGTCTCAGACACCAGAACAAGTAATCTCTTAGCCTTTTTTTTTCAGTATACAATCCAGAAAGAGTCTCTTTAGCCATTCCCCACAAGGCATGTTTTCCAGCCCTTGATTCATTTTTATAGCCCTCTTCTCAGTTTTTTTTCAACATCATTCTGGCAGCATTGTTACTCGTATTAAACAGATTTTCAAAAATGATCTCACTGATGCGGATGCAGGGGTGATGCCTATCTCATAATACGTTTAGTAAGCTTTGACTTAATCACTCAAGGATTTGGACATATTTGGACTACAGAATTAAGCTGAAAACTGGTATTCACAGGTTTACATCAACTCAGGCTCCTCTTGGAGTCATCGTCTTTTTCCTAACAAGAGTGACACATTCTTTCCTCAACAGTTTTCTTTCCAGACCTATCCAAGACAGATTGAATGCAGTTACCATAAGTCCATTCCGTCAAGAAAACCAAGTTGTCCTGTGTGAGGTATCTCTTTAGTATGTTATTTACTGCTGCATATTTTGTATTCTTTACAGAAGTTGGTATCTTACCCTGATGTAGGCACTTAAAGATGGTGTTTGTCAGTTATTGCACATTAAAGCACTGCTGTTGTATGGGAGGGAAGGAAGCAAAGCACAAGCCACATCCCAGAGCTGTGCCAAAGTCTGTTCCCAGTCATCCCAGCTGCAAATGGTCATTCAGACACCAAAGGTGGTTATGTGTGATGTTGGCTACACAGCCTGAATGAGGAACTTTGATTGATATGCTTTAACTATGCCAACCTGCTGACTGGATTTTTGACCTTGATGAAGATGTGAAACAGCATCAGTATAAGAGGTTCATATGGAATCTCACTAGAGAGGCCTTCCTAGAGAATGTCTTCCCTCTCACTGGAGAGATCTCAGTGATATGTGCACCCATTTAAAATTTCTTTTTGAACTCTTTCAGTTAATGTGTTTTTAATCTGCTTAATGTGGGCTGCATTTGAATAGTATTACATCTTCAATTAGTCTGTCATGTGGAAGCAAGCCAAGATCTTACCAATGCCTGAGGATGTTATGACAAGATAGTTACTTTTCTTGTTGCTTTTTCAAACAGTACCCAGTTTGTCTGCCAAGGACCCATAAAACTATATTAATCATAATTCATTTTGTAACTTGTAATGTTACATCCCACATTCATCTTCCATGAGTTTCTTTCTGAAATCAGTGGGGTATAAAAAGGTTTACTGCTGTTTGTTCTGAGGTCTTCTCTGTTTACACTGACCCAATTGTTTTGTGTTTGCATGTAGGCAATACACGCACGGAGGGTACAGAATAATTTTATCTACTCTGGCGTTTGCAAGATGCTATCACAAACTTCCCCTCAAAGGCCTAGATAGATGAAGTTTTCCTCCATCTTTTCCTACTTTCTATGGCAAATTTAAGGTTTTTATAATCTGTTGTTAGTCTTTTATTCTGCCATTTTTGCACTGATTAATTCAGATCACGGTACAAAGATCCGGATAGAGTCTTACAAACAGGACACAGATAAGCCTGTCTTTCCATCATCTCTGTCTTTTATCACAGATTCAGCCACAGATATTCACAGATTTAAGTCGTGCAGGTTCTTTCCAGATCTGTATGTGGAATTATGCCCTCTCTCTGCCCACCACAGTGGGACGGCTGAGCAAACACTGCTGAAACTTGTTTAAAGTGTCCCTTTCCCCTGGGGTATCTGATTCTGGGAGGTGTTATTACCTATCACAGAGAGGCCAGAAGGAGCAGGGTGCCACATTACAGTGTGTGCTGCTACAGCCCCTCAGGCTGGTAATTGCTCATGCACTGACTCAGGCCAGGATCCACTTTCAGATCTTGCTGCAGTGGGTGAAAATAAGGAAGGTAATGACCTTGCTTTTTGTGTCTCAGAAGAGTTGGGAATGTGAACAGTGGAAACTTTATGGAACGAGCTTCAAGCATTTATTTATTGGACCAAAATCCAGGCATCAGGAGAAGAAGTGGAGTGTGTACTTTCCACTTGTCCTGCATATCACCTTTGCTGCAGCTTAATTCCTTCTCAGTTAACATGAAAAAGTGTCTCTGTGAGATAGGCACATGCCCACATTACAGGGATGCTGCTCTTCCAAATGGATGCTGCTCTTCCAAATGGTTCCTGTAGTGCTGGCCCAGTTTGAAGTCAGCCACAGAAGCAGCCTGGAAAATCGAACGTCAGAGCAGATTTATCCAGTGAGTGGGACTGTTAATAAATTTCCCTCTCCTGGTCCAAGTCCAGAGGAGATGGGACAGAGCTGATGGCCAGATGGGAGGTTGAGGGAGCAGGCTGCTGTCCTTGAATGATTGCCAGTTCTGTCATTGGCGTCCTTCCTCTGCCCTCTGCTGCAGAGGAGACCCCAAGGCCCGGAGAGTGATTTTTGGGAGCCCATAACACCTGCGGCTGTCAGAAGTGACAGTGCTCTTCCTAATGCAGCAAAAGGTGAGAGCTGCAGGGCTGCATCTGCTTCAGCAGCGAGGCTGGTGTGCTGCTGCTTCTCTGGAAATAAAGCGGCAATGTAGAGACAAGACATGAGGTTTCCAGCAGGGAAGCAAGTCCTCCATAGCTCAAGTCCATGCCCTTCCCTGAGATAGGCAGTGTCATCCAGGCCTGAAGAAATGGGACTGCCAAATCCTCTGCTGCTTCTGCAGGTAGTTAAGCAGTTTTGGGAATAAGGTGTAGGGAGGTGGTTCTCTATAACCAGCAATCCACTGAAGATACATTAATTAAAAGCTATGACAGTTACTGATAAAGAATTTTTTTCATATTTAATTAATAGAGGAGGAGTTGGACACAGGCACTTAAAAAATTCACACACTTTGAATGCATGCAGGTGGCGGTGTGAAGGATGGAAGGGGAAGACAGGATTTTCATATGGTAGAGATGGTGGCTATTTGACAGCTGCCTTTTTGGAGCTGGTCACTATTCTGAAAGACCTCAGCCATTTCATTTGACAGACTGCCTGAACCTGTCCTCATTTTTCCATACTTTGCCCGTGATTGATTTGATCTATGTTGATTCATCTGAAGATGATGATGACAATGATGAAGGGGTAACCATCCAGAGAGTGACAGAAAAAATGCTTACAATAAAAAATGTTCTTGCCTCTCCTTTCACTATGCTATATATACTGATCCTGTGTTTTTAAATTGCACGCATTTCTTAAGTTTCCTGTATGCACCACCCCCCTTGTTACATTAATTCTTATGGGAAAAATTGCTTTGATATCTGTTGACCTCAGCTGCTGCATCTATGAGACTGAACATTTGCCATAAATCTTTTAGTTTGAGCATCCTTTCAGCCTCTTTCTCAATGGTTACGTTTTCATTGTCGTCATCTTCCTCAGATGAATCAAGATCAATCAAGGGTGAAGGATGGAAAAATGGGGTAATGATGACAGTTAGAGGAGCAGGATATTAAACAATTGGCTGCAGAACTCTGAGGCAGTGGATAGAGAAGTGATGGAGAACTGAGTGTTGCTCTGTCCTGTGGTATTCGTCGTTGGTCCAAATTCCCTATGAGGCCAGAAGGAGAAGCTGAGGAAGAGCCTGGTTTGTACGGGGCAGCTTGACCTCTTTCCACTTTGTAGATAAGTGGAGAACCACTGCATTAGCTCATCCTGGTGTAGCTTTGCCCCATGCATTCTTTTTGCTTATTAGCACAAAGAATTCAAAGTAAACATATTAAGGAGTATTGGTTAAAATTTGATCATCTTAATTACTTTGGCTAGCCCTCTTTCCCCTACCAGGCTCTTTCTGGCATGTATCTCTCCCCTTTCCATCTCTGATCCCACCACCTCACTATTAAAGTAGGTCTAATTTTTTTAATTGACACTTCTGCTTTTGGCTATTCTGCCTCTTGCTTTGCCTGCCTGTTTAGAAAACAGCTGTGCAGGGATCATCTGGTGCTCCCAATTTAGCTTGCAAACTAAAAACAGAAGGTGAGGTAATGCTGTAGTCCAGCTGTGGCCAGAAGGATCTGACCACCTGTGGCCCTGACAATCAATGCATTTCTAAACCAGGAACTCTTCTCCATTTTGACAGGATTGCATTTTTCAGAGGCACTTTCTCCTGCAGCCTTCATGCTTTGAACTTCCAATTCTTTTAATAAAAGGATCTAAACATATGGAGGCGATTGAATTGCTCAGGCAGGTGGTGATGGAATAGGAGCCTGTTGCTATTGGACTGCTGCTTGGAGGCAGCAATCACCTCTGCCTGGTGGCTCCTCTGGTTGTGGGTGAAAGCCTCCATAGGAGACTAGGGGAAACTCAGTCAATTCCTTGTAGGCGACAGCTGCATACTCTGGACTTGAGCCCTAGCAGTGGCACTAATTGGATGCTGTCTGGAGTCCAAAGATTTATCACTATATTTGCTTTGGGGAATGTGCAGGCTGGTGTCTGTTTTCCTTCCCAGGGTAGTTCCATTGTGGGACACAGCAGCTCAAACACAAGAGGTGTCTCCTGTCCAAGAGCAGGACATGCTGCCCAAGTTTCACATGCATGTTATGACTCAGCTTACTGATGAACTCAACAAACAAGGCACTGAGTGTTCATGGGGAGGTTCACATAGGGGGGTGGTACTGGCTACTTCTGTGCAGGTCTTACACAAGCATTTACTTTGGTGTGCATTCATCCCACCTAGAAGAGATGTGAGGGCTAGGATCACCTTAGGCTCCCTGTGCAGGCACAGGACGGAGAGAGGTAATGCCAGCTAGGGGTTCCTACCATCCAAATTGTCCTCTGGAGTTGCCCCTCTCACTCACTGGCTTTGGAGGGAGGTGGCGTTTCTAAATTTGGTCTTTAAAGTCCTGTTCCAGCTAGCTCCAGGTTTGCTGTCAAACCTGGGGGGATGATCAGCCCTTTCTCAGTTGTTCTGAGTCCTTCTCAGGAATGTGGAGGGCCTATCCTAGGACAAAGAACACTGTGGATTGCCTGTGTCCCCTCTATTTTCCCTTCTTTACGCTGTGGGTGGACACATAGGGAATGTGTTCTGCTGTGATAGGCCAAACAGCTCTGTTTCTGCTCACAAGGTTGCAAATGGTACCTGTTGATCTCTGCCCTGTTATAGGTCCCTGTGCCCTGCTTGTCTCTGACAGACACATGAGCAGAATCAGAGCTGTAGATTCAGGTGTCTTTCATTTTCTCCTTTCCCAAACCTTTTGCATGTGATTCCTCTGGCATTTAAAACTCTGGGACAATGTTTCTGCCCAGAGACAACAAAATCTAAATAGGAAGTAAAGTTGTGCTTCTCCCATCTGGAGAGTAGAGTAAGGAGAGAAAGGGAAATTGTAAAGATATAGATATATAGATATATATGTACACACACACACATTTAAAATGCTGACATCATCTTGTCAAGGATTTTCAGAGAGAGGAAAAGGGCTAAGATTTCTCTCCTAGTATTTGTGGAGGTTAGGGACTACTGGGGATAGGACAGAGTTTATTACTAGGACATAAAAGCACCTATGGGGAGGACTTGCAGTAGGCTTAAACTGCAGTAAGGGAATTGGGTTAGGTGGTAGGAAAAACTAGCGATAAACTCTTCTGACTCTGGAGTAAGAAGATGTGAATTCTCTGTTTTGGAAGAATAATCTCACTTGGTGCTCTTTTGTTGTCGATTTTTTTTTTCTTTTCTTTAGTTTGCACTGGCAATGAGTTGCTTTATTCCCAGAACTACGCAGCTGAGTAGCTCACCTATGAATTATTGAGTATTAAGATAACTGGTTCTCTGCCAAAAGTTAATGCATACGGGATGCTTTTGGGGAAAGAGTATCATTGGCTGACTCCTAGCAAATGTTTGGATCTAAACTATTTATATGCTATTGGGAGCAGCATGTCACTGCCAGCCCAATTTGTTAAACAGAAGCATGTAATAGCAGATGCATGACTATGAGCTGACATCTTGTTATCTTCTGGAAGACAGAGACAGAACCTGAGCAGAGAGTTGGTGATCTGACAGTGCTACATATGAGAGGGCTCCCCTCTTGTGGGTAGGCAGGAGAATCCCAGATCCACCCTAGCCATCATCCTGCTTCACCATGCTATAATTAGCAGAATTGGCTGTGAGTTAGAGACAATATTTTCATGTTAGTGGTTGGCAAGAAAAGTAAATAAATGGAGATTTGCGTTATGCCATTGGTCTGGCAGTAGTTGAAGGTATTAGCTCTGAGATGCCCACTCTCTTGCCCTCTTTATTTCTTTTGTGCATAACTTTGCTAATTGGATGCTATGTGGATGGGGGAAGGATTATCAGCATGCATCTCGCATACAGATGTGTGTGTGTCTTCTGTACTTGCACCATCTTTTCCCACTTACCTTTTTCAATTAGAGTAGCATACTGTTTTGAACCAGGCACTTGAAGGTAAGCCAGGCATGGGAACAAGGTGGCTTTATACTGCAGGAGAATTCTTGTCTTTGGAGTGTCTTGTTAGCATGAATTATTTGGGCAGTGAGTCTGAGTGGAGTTCCAGCATGTTTGGAACAGATCTTTTCTGAAGAAGGCATATCTGTGAGGCAGAAGGTCTGGGAATTCCCACCCAGGATGGACTTTCTTCAAAGCACTCTCTGAAGTGAGCTAGGGGGCTCATGTATTAATCAGCATAGCTCATCATGCAGAAGAGGAAAACCTTTAGTGAACCCCTCTTTATTAAAACAAGGTGAAGATCGGTTGAGCTAATTGGCTTGGAAAGTTCAGAGAAAAGGAAAGCAGAAAAGCTGGTAGTGAATACTTTTCATTTACTCTTCTTTTAAAAGCAGTCAACTAGCACAGAACTAAGCTGTCTCAGCTCTGAGCCCTGATTCTCTGGTCCCTGCACCCACTTGTCTAGCAGAAAATGTACTCAAACAAATTTGTTTTGTTTGAAATAACAATACTTGCAACTTAGCTTTCAAGCACTTTGAAAAAAACACACATTTTATGTCATTATACATGAGGAGACTGAAGCACAAAGGCAAAAGGCATAGAAGATGAAAGAAAGATTCTGGCTTTTAGCTGAAATAGGTTGAGCAAGCCTTCCTCCCCCTCCCCTCTTCTAACTACTCATTTATATCATCTCTTGGAAACAAGCAAATGAGACTGGGTTTGTAAATATTAGTTGGATATTTGTCTCCACGTGGGAAACTGCTGGTGCCTAATGTACATTCTTGGGGTATGGGTGCTGTTGCAGAGAACAGAATTGCTCAGCTGTGATTTCCCAGCCTTGTGACAGTAAAAGAGCTTCCCACTTGCTTAGGTAGAGAGCCTTGGTCCCTCCTGGAGCTGAAACCACACAGTTTTCTGCCTGCTGTGGAAGCAGGGATGCAGTATCTGATGTCTGTGACATCTTCATTATCCTGGATAATGAGACCAAAGGCTGGTTAAGGCAGGCACCCTTTGCTGGGATTGCTTTGGTTGTCTAGAGAAGATTAGGGAAGACTGCATCCAGTATGACTGCAGAAGGATACCTATTGCAATTTAAATGGATGCTGGATGGGATCATATAGGTCTCATAAGGCCCTAAGAGCAGCCTGTGCTGATTTGCTTTCCAGAGAGAGAAACTACTGCCTGGTGTAGTTAGACACCAGATAACGAAACACAGCTAATAATTGTAACTAACTACAAAGTGCAGTCTTTCATACCAGGTTATGTGTGTGCCCTTTGCAATGTTAATCCAGCAAGTGAGTGGTCAGTTACCTCTCACACGTGGGATAAGGTAAAGACTACAAGCAGGAGTCCGACTGGTGCTGTGATTGCAGGGCTGAGCTTGGAGGGCGTCGTTCAGCAGAGTGGGATGAGAGCTGCTGAAAATAAAGCTTTCTAAACTAACAAGGATTGCTATTTTCATCACTTGTGCTACATGTTGCACTTTCTAGATTTAAATAAAAATGTAAATGATGACTGGCTCTGGAGGGTGGAATAGAGGGTGTTTTCACAAGGGAGGAAGCCTGGGCTAAGAACTGAAGTGTGGGTCAGGATACAGGACTCCTGTGCTACTTCTGTCTGATGCTGCTGTTCTGTGTGACATCAGGCAGACCATCTTTCTGCTTGTGCCTCTCTTCTTCTGCCTAGACATTGCTGCGCTGTGGTGCTCTTTGCAGCAGGGAAGTGTTGTGAGAAGTAAATCCCTATAGAAAAGTAAGAGTGCAGCAGCCCATGGCAGCTGCCCAGACCAGCAGTACGATGTGGACAGCTGACCACGTACAGAGATGGCTGTTGTCAACCCCTGGTCAGGGTGGCTACAGGGGAAAATGGGCTGCCTGTGAGTCAGAAAACAGGTTATGTGTGAGCTCCTCAGCTCGGACAGCCCTTTCAAAACAAGCCAGCATTTGGGAATTGACCAGGATATGCTATTCACAGTCCTCACGCTTTGGTGGGAAAGCAGAGCTTGCATGTGTCTTGCATAATACTGTTGTACGGTGGTGTCTGGGATTTTTGACCTACTCCATTCTTGCCTGAGCTCTTAGTCTGAGGTCTGTTGACTCAGTGTTCCACTGTTCTGCAGATGCTGGTTTGTGTTTAAGCTTGTCACTGGTCTGTGCAACATTCCACTCCAGTATGAGCCTTTCTTTGCCTTTCATCTGTATCAGAATGAGCAGTGTCGTGACAACATCCCCATTTTTAAAGTGAAATAAAAATTTTCACTTTAAATTTCTGAGCTGTATTTACCCACAAATGAAAATCTTGAAATAGTGCACCACTGCCATCCTGGGATACTCCAACTTCAGCATTGGTGAAAAGAAACATCTCTGCCTTCTGGAAGCATCTGAATTTGATGGGAACCTGCAGCAATCAAACAGCATTGCAGGGGTCACTGAGTACCCTTCCTTGAGCTGTGCCCCAGCAGGGCAGCACAGTAGCAGTGTAAGGACACTGTGGTCTTTCCTGAATGCACTTCGGTTCTTGTGAGGAAAAACATTCCTCCCTTCCTCAAGGCTAAAATGAAAACAGACTTAAAACAAATACTTACAGACTTGACCACAGCTCAACAGGCAATGCACTTCTCACTCATCTAGCAGGATGAGCATTTCAGTCCCAGTTATTTCCAGTGAAACCAAGAAAACAAGGTTATTTGGGCTCAAAGCAACACCCATTGACTCTTCACACTTCTCTGTTCTTCTCTCTTGCCCTTCATCATCATGAACACCATGCTAGCTTAACAACCCTTCACTGCCGAGCATCTGCTCTGGCTCACAGCAAGGGAGCTGCCTACAGCCCGGCTTTGCTTTCGGGTGCCTGGCACCCGGAGGAGGCTGCCTGTGTTCAGCAGATTTGATTTGCTCCTAACAAGCAGGTGAGTGATTATGTTTTCTCCTGTTGCACAGTAATTCTGTTGAGAAGGCAGGCTGCCCTGTCTTGTGTTTCACAGCAGCCACATCTTAACAAGGTTGCTGGAGGAGTCTTGCTCCTTCAGCATTGCCCAGAATGGAAATGCGCTGCCCTCTTCACCCCTTTCATCGCTCCTCCTGACAGCCAACTCTTTAGAGTTAAGCTGTGTGCCGAGAGAAAACAGTAATCATCTATATTTGTTTGTTGTGTTTTTTACTAAGGGATCCCAAAGCCCTGTATATGCAGACTGGCTTTTTACCTCCCTCTTGAAGTGTAGTAACCTGCTGCCTGCGATGTGGCTGCTGCTTAACAGAGCACTTCAGCTGCATGCATTGGAGTTCAGGGGAGATATGGAAAGGCATTTGAGGAGCCTCTGGACAAGGACCCTCCTTTGGAACTGGACTAAAAACTGGAACCAATACCCAAGCTTCTCAAAGAGCATCATGGTGGCTTAGTGAGCCAAAATAGCCAGGTACTGCTGTACAGAGCAGAACATCTCCCTTACAGCCAGCAGGCATGCTGCTTCTCTGGGAGCACTAGAGGCCTCTGGAAAATCATTATAATTTCCTGAAGCTCCCTAAAGGTGTCTGTGCAGGAGTCATGTTGGAGGTCGCTGCTCCAAGGCAGTCACCATCTCAGGTGTACCAGAGCTGTTCGGTTTCCAGTTCTGAGGAGCAGGAGCCACCAGGTCATTTAAACAAGCTTTATTTTGCATTTAAGTCAGGGATGAGAAAAAGCTGAGTTGTTATTTGCTAGGATTTGCAGTCTGAATACCTGCCTTGGTTATGGTCTCCCTTTTGTACATAACCTACTTGAACAAGTGTGGGCTCACCAGTAGGCATTGGAGGCCAGAGCTGATGACTGGCTCCATAATTGCTGTTGACCTTTCTTTGCTTTCTTACCTGCTAGCAGCCTTCAGCAACAGCTGCCCCTTGCTGTAGTGCTCCATGCATCCTTTGCAGTGATGGGATGACCTGATTCAGTGCTCTCTCCAGAAAACCCAGGTGCTCCAGGACTACCTGCAGAGTTAATGCTTGTTGGGTGTTTCCTAGTGCCAGAGACAGCAGGAGAAAATGGAATCAAGTTTAACCATCTAGGCACTTTCAGACATTCCCTTTGCAAGGTGATAACATAGGCCCAGAGCCTGTCCCAGTGCAAAGCCAGTAAATCCCATTTCCCAGAGGAAAAAGATTAAATATCTTCTGTATTCTTGGCTGCCCTGATGTTTCTGTGACCTAAGGAAGCATCTGAATGTCCCAGCCCTGCTCCTCAGTGACCTTTTACCAGCCCCAGACGCTCCCTCAGTGAGGCCCAAGGGGGCACTTCCCTTGCAGCGTGTGTCCTTGCAGGGGGCACTTTGTCCAATTTCAGACTTTTTCCCTTCCTCTATCCTAGCTCTGTGCACAGGCATCGCTCAGTGCAGTGAGGGAAGCTGTTCTCCCACCCCTCTCTCTCCTCCTCGTGAGATAAATTGCTTTGAGCACATCTGGAGCTGCTGTGCTATTTTTTTTAAGCCTTCCTTTCTCTTTTCTCTCCCCTTTTTCTCTCTTTTTTTTTTTTTCTTTTTTTTTTTTTGTTCTACATCACCAGCTGGCCTTGATTATAATGTGAGACCCCACCGGCTTCAATTAAGGAGCAGATGTGACCCAAGAAATGGGATAGCAGCTAGGGATGGAGATGACACATTCATGGCACTAGGTCTAATCAAACAACTTCTCACATTATTCTCACTGTGAGGTGGGAGACGTGTGAGCCAAAGGCAAGTTAGTGCTTGGAGCACCCGCAGAGACACGTTACTAGCAAAGCCATCTGTAATGAGCTGACCATGCCACTCAGCACGGCAACGTGAGCTCAGTCAAGGGCTGCTTTTAATCCATTTAAGTGCAGCAAAGGGCCCAGAGGCTGAGGTGAGAATGGATATCTAGAAAACAATCAGCCACTGTCAAACAAGGGCTGCCAGGTGGAGGGGATGCTTGTAGGCTGCGTACTCACAGATGCACCTGTATCTCTTGGAGAGGGGACACTGTGCATGCAGACCTATGGGGTGGTGCATGCATTACTTGATCTGTGGTGGGGCTGGAAGTGTCACTAGTGTCACAGAGCTGTCGGTGGGTCTTGCTGGGGTCAGGCTATGGGAGAGGAGAGACTGGTGCACTGGAGCCGTCCAGGCACGCTGTGTTCAGGGCAGCAGGGGTACTGTGTGACCTGTGGTTCCTGGTGGAGCTGCATCTGTGGCACTGCGGATGCTGTGTGGTGCAGATTTTTGGGTCTGGCTGTGTTTGGCAGCTCTGTGAACCTTTAGAGGAGACAAGTACATTGTAGATCTGTATGGCATAGAAGTTGTCTGTGGAAGAGCAGGTGCTTTGAACCTGGAGAAGGTGAGTTATGATTGTGCTCGAATTGCTATAAATCTTTTCTCGCTATTTTACATTTAGGCTAACAGCTGTTTTGTGTTCAAGAAGCCTCCCTCATTTTAGAGGGAGAGCCTCTGGTTATTCCCATTCTGTAGTATTTTAATTAAGAGTTTGTTGCAAGTGAAACATGTCCATCAGATGGCTGTGGAGATTGAAGTCCTCTGCCATTGCATTAAATTAGGGGTAACTCAGGCAATACCAATCCAGGCTTTCTCCTTGCTCTGCCTCAACCATGCCCAAATTGTGAGGTTCCTATAAATTTTTAGTAGTGCTAACAAACAAGATTTAATAGCCTCCCTTTGCTAAGGAGGGCCACACATCACCATTCTCACACTACTGGCAGAGAAGTTGATGTAGAGTGACGTGACTCATGTCCCAATGTCAGGGAATTGTTGCTGGAGATAAAAATATTACCCAGAGTCCCTGTAGCCAGTCCCTGATGTGTTGAACCGATGTATTTGGGAGAGGCCCTCTAACAACTCTTCAGGTTTGTGCTCTCTGTGGAGAGTCAGTGCGTATCCCTCCATCTGAACATGGTGTCCCTGGTAATCCTGTCAGACGTTGACCAGAAGAACATGAATGTAACTTCTTGGGAGCATACCTGCCCACTCAGGGAATGTGGTTTATGCTGGGTATGAGGGTTATGGTTATTCTGATTAGGATCTGAGGATTGAATCCAAACCGTGGCCCTCAGTTTCTGGAGTTGCACTTCTCACATGAAAGAGCAGGGCTTGGTAGCTCCTGGGATGAGTGCTTGCTAAAGGCCACCCCTACCTAATAAATGGGAAGGAGGTGGGAGGTGGCTCCAGCCCAGTCAGAAGGGAATGTCAGATGAATATTGCTGCTTTTGGTTTGATGTAGCCTGGTTCCCACTAGAAAATAAATATCCCGTTGGAAGTCGTAAGTGCCTGTCTCCTCAGAGGCACCACCGGGGTAACCGTGCTGAGCAAGATGGCAGTTCCCTCATGGCATCCCCATCTGTTGTTCTGTTTGGTCTCCAGTCCCCCCCATGGTGGAGCCAGCCTTCCAGGATGTGCGGCAGGGCATGGGGCGCGGCGTCGCCCTGCGCTGCACCATGCTCAAGGGCAGCCCCATGAAGGTGGCCACCTCCGTATGGCGCTTCAATGGGACCCTTCTGGTGCAGCCCCTGACAGAGCAGCAGGACTACTCAGAGCTGAAGGTGGACAGCGTGAGCCAGGAGACCAGTGGTAGCTACGAGTGCAGCATTTCCAATGACGTGGGGGTCTCCACCTGCCTCTTCCAGGTGTCTGGTAAGTCACAGAGTGCACATCAGAGCAAACTGTTGGGTGGGGTCGTGGAGGTGGAAAGTTTGCTCCCAATGAACTGGGGCCAATACAAGCAACCTTGCCTGCCTCCTCTGTGCATGGCACTGTGTTCAAAAGAGATGACTTTCCATAAGCCAACAGGAAGATCTGCCTTCATTATTCAGGCAGTTCTTCAAGTCTGGGATGGACCTGGGACAGTTAGTGGCAGCTATTGGTACATTTTAGAAGTGTTTGACCACTTGCCTGCAAGATATAGGACTTGAACTCAAGTTTGCCATTAGCTTCCAAGCTTGGACAACCTGTATCATAGATAAGTGTTGACCAAGGTGCAGTTAAAGGCTCTACATCCCCCTCAGCAGCCTCCAAAACCATCTAATTTCCCCTTTAAAAACGAACAAATGAACACAAACTGTATTATATAGGCCTGTGCCTTCCCTGTGACTCCTAGCTGTCTTTGTGTCATGATGCCTGTGAGGACAAACATAAGCTAGGAATGGATGCTACTACTCAGTGGATTTGCTGCTTCTGTGAATGCAGCAGGCACCGTAATGGGACTTCTCTCCAGCACCGGCAACTGCAAAGAGGGATAGTAGAGTTATAGCCTCTAAAACCATACATCTGACCTAGCTTCTCCAGCTGATCATTAAATCTGCTTTTCCCATGACCCCAGAATTGACTTGGGCATCAGTTTCTAGACAAGCTCTCCGATGAAGTTGCCTTAATAAGCAGTAAATTCAACCAAAATACTGCGGTTTCAGTCCAGGGCAAATTTATAAAACTTTTCAAGTCAGGGCTGAACAAATGAGAATAAATAACATCTAAAAAAGGCCTGATTTTGAAACAGATCTTTCTCAGGGTTTGGAAAAGCTCAGGTATGCTGTAACTCTGAGATGTTCTCAGAAATGGGGAAGCCCAGACCACTTCTACTGTTTGGGCCCCTTTTCAGGACCTTGCTCTTACGTCTTGAGATGTCCAAGAATTTGTCTGGCAATGGATTTTGCTTGAGAGCTTTGGCCCTCTCTACCCTTTCTTCATACATTTGCAACTGCCATGTCACTACTTAAATGATGGTAAACCATATCCCACTATGAGCCACCATGGCCAACTTTGTCCCTAGCAAGCTTGGGTATGCTCCCAGGATCCAAATTTCTTGCTGGAAGTAGTAAGAAATACATATTGCCACTCGGTGTGCCACGCTGTGCCCCATGAGATAAAATCCCTTCAGCAGAAAGCAGCATTCATCCCTAGAGAGCATTCATCAGGAAAGCAACAAGTATTTATTTTCCTGCATTTCTTCTCTGTTTCCAAGACATTGATATCTGATGGTGGCTTTTCGGCTCTAGACATCTCTGCCTGTGTCCTGGGCAGCTACAAATCAGTTAGACCTTCTGAGCCTGTAGTGCAACCTAAAAAATAATCCAGTGGCTAGACTGCTGTGCTTGGGCTCAGCACTGCTGGAGTTTTAATTTCCATCTGCCCCAGACTTCCTGAGTGAGGGGGGGGCTGTGGAGGGGAGTGGCATCATCTCTTTTTGTTTCTGTTTCTCTTCTGTGAAAGAAGGATCATAAACTTTCCTATCTGACAGGCAGGCAGTGACTCATTTGTGACTGTGAGGTGTTCAGATGTCCTGGAAACAGAATACATAAACCTGCCCAGGATGGGATTCGTTTCCTCTATGGATGGGACATTAGCTTTCTGAGATGTTTTGGAAGGATAGCAAGACATCCAACCCGCTCCCTTTGAGCAAGTTATAAGGGCAGCCCATACTGGTCACCACCTGCTCTCCTGCTAGCTACAATCACAGGAAAGCCCTGAAAGATGGAGCAAAAACCTTCAGCTTTTCCCATCAGCTGTAAGCAAAAGACAAAACTTTCCAGCAATGGTAAAAGTTTCCAGACGGAAGTTCCAAAAGTCTCTTGATGTGCTGCATTTCTGTTAGAAGGCTTTTTTTTTTAAGCTTCCGTTTCCATCTTGAAGTCTATTAATAAGGAATTAATATCATGCAAGATGATGATTATCATCAGTTCTGATTTTATTTCAGAATCCATTATGAAGCTTGACTTCCACAGTCAATACAAGTTGAATAAGCAGCAATTAGTCTCCAAGGTGGTTCTGAACTTCTTGCTTGTGCAAAAATTCAAGTCAATAAAAATAATAAGAAAAAAAGAACTTGGAAATAAACATCAATATTATCCATCTGAGTTCATAAAAAATAAACATTGAATCCTTTCAAGCCTAATTATAACCACATAGAATGGCAGGGCCTGTGATTCGTGTGGAAAGGTGCAGCAGACTGCCTGGGGAGATGGTGTTTAAGTCTGTTTTGCTCTCCAGCATCCCTTGCTGCCCAGGCATCTTTCTGGTCTGTGCAGGTCCAGATTGGACCTGAACCCAGAAATTAGAGTTTTGGCTCAGGCCCAGCTCCTGCCTGGCCCAGGACAGGACCTGCCAAAAATTGAAGTGCACAAGGTGACATGAAGGTAATTTCAAATAAGGCAAAACCAGTTGTGGGTAAGACCTTGAGTTGCTTCTGGGCCCTATGCATTAGTCCACTGACTGCTGGGCTGCATGGCAGCAGCCTTTGGATTCTGTTTGTTAGTGGTTGAGGACAGCAGCGGCTGGGGCATCCCTTCTTCTCTGAACCATCCAGTTTCTCTCTGGTGCATTGTTTCTCCTGTGTTTCGCTCCTTCCTGCTGCCCTCTGTTTTTACGGGGAGACGTGGGTTTAGAAAAGACATCCCCGCCCCTGCAAAAGCTCCCGCTGTTTTTATCCAGGCTGAGGTCAGCATCCCCTTTGCAGCTGAGTTGACTGTCGTGTTACAAAGAGGCTGGAGCACTGTGTTGCCAAGGCAGGGGAGATGCAGAAGGAGCAAGGTCTCTTTTTTAATGCCATGGTCCTTGTGTGATAAATAACACTTTTCCTATGACCTACTGGTCAAATGATCTTTCCTCAGGATTTGTTAGCAGGAGACTTTGTAAAGCAGCAGATGAAACAGGAGAAATGCCAGTATAAAGCTGTTACCTCAATCTAAACTACAAAGCAAGAAAGAAAAGATTAGAGCTGCTTCCAGCTGCAGAGCTGGAGCTGTTCCCACCTTCTCTGGTGTCGGTCATGCCCCTCTGGCGTTTCAGGGCTGCTAACCCTCCCAGTAGTTTAGGCTGTGAAAACAACAGTGATTCACAGAAAATGCTGGCATGTCAGTGCAACCCCAGCTACAATAGTAAAGATGTCCATCATGTCAAAAGCAAGTGGTTAAGCTGAGCGACTGGAGCTGTTCCACTCTCACCACACCTCTAATTTATGTTCCCCTTGATGCCACTCTCTACTTTCCTCCCTTTTCTTTATTTTTTTTCTCCCTCCAGCAAAAGCTTACAGCCCAGAGTTTTACTATGACACTCCCAACCCCACCTTGAGCCAGAGACAATCCAAGAATTACTCTTACATCTTGCAGTGGACACAGAAAGAGCCCGATGCTGTGGATCCCATCCTCAAGTACCGCCTGGAAGTCCGGCAGGTAAGTTCTGCTCTTCTGGAGCCTTAGCACATGCCGTTGGGAAGAGGACCCCTCAGGAGTTAGTTACATTGATATCTCCTCACTGGTTAAGAGCTGAAGGTGATGAAATTGCCAGACCCTAATGGTCTTGCAACTTCCCCACCAAATGGAAGAGACAGGCCAAGTGTACAGCTCAGCATTCGTTTTTACATCTGATGTTGGGTACGATCGATGGCTTTCAAAACCCTGCTGCCTCCCATTGGACTGTTCACGCTCAGTGTTTTGAATGGGGTTTTAATGTGAACAAAACCCCACAGTCATTAATAGGTATTGTAAATTTTATAGGTCAAAGACTCTAGTGAGTGGAATTCCACCCTCCTCACTCGTATGAAATAAAAGGAATAAGCCGAAGAGCTCTCCAGGCAGGAACTGCAGGAAGAAGTTATCAGCTGTTTGTGTTGTAGAAGGGCTTTCATACTGTCACAGTAATGAAGCTATTTGGACTATATAAACTCTGCAGGGAAAGAGAAGTGGGTTTCAAGGTTTCTGAGTCTGAAGAGAAATCATAACAGAGTTGGGGGGGGAGGACAGAACTGAGGGAAATCTGAAGAGATCACTGGCTGGAGAAGGTTATGGAAAAGAGTCTGATGTTTTCAAAGAGCACATTACTAGCAGGACTGCCAGGTACTTTAATCCACATTCAGCGAAGTGCCTGCATTCAATATTTTTCAAAAATGGGGACACTTAAAATTGGTGGTTCCTGCCATTCAGTGGTAGCTTGGAAGCAAATGCATTTTGCAAGGAAAAGTTTGTTTACTGTAGATAAAAAACAAAATAATTAAAAAGATCCTAGTGTCTCTTTCCTCTAGTTCTGCACAGTAGGCTCCAGCTTTATGTCTTCGTTTGATTGTGAGCTCTCTGGGGTGGGACAGCCTTTGTTTGTTACTCAGACCGTGCAGAGCACGTTGTCAGTGCTTAATAATAATACAGGACACAGGGGAGCTCTAATAATGAAGGCAGTTTGTCATAGTACCCCTTCCCTCTTAGCCGAGTTTCGCTATTATCAGCACTGCAACTCAATGAACTAATTATCCTTTTGTAGTGATGCTGAGGTTTTTTTCCCTATTGCTCACTGACTGAAAGTAATCTTGGATCTGTTCCTCGTTGAGCTCCTACTGAAAAGGATCAAGAAAAGGGAAAATCACATTTCTGCCTTAAGTTATGACATGAAAGAAGCTGAGTGCCAGTGCAAATTTAACCCCCCACCCTGGTTTTGTTCATGCCCCATCAGTTACTGCTGTTAATGTTTCTTTTGCAGCATCACTACGTAGCTGTGACTCTCTAGAGGTATCTTTCAGGGAAGTGTTGTATGGTGGCCCTGCTGTAGCCCAGTCTCATGTATGGGCAGTGTCTTAGTAACAGCTGTAAGTGCCATGCTAGTGGCCTGGGTGTGAATAAGGGAGGGCACAGAGAGGAGGAAGCAAAGGAGTTTTGTTCCCACTTCTGTCAAGTACAAGCAAGAAACACACTGGAAAAGGCTTTCATGGTATTGCCTTCTCCTAGTGCTCCTCTGACAAAGACACTTGCATTTTATGGTGAGGGCTCTGCCTCCATGTGCCATACTGAGGTCTCGATAAGCCCTTTTCATTTCCTTGTCCCAGAGGATCACATCCGCTGTCTCTCCAACCTGCCACTTCCCAGAGATGACTCTGTTCTCCTGTCCTGCCTTCCTGGTATTTTTCTCATGATGTCTCACTTGGGCTCCAAGCACCCTGGTAGCACCTCCTTTCACTCTTTCCCTTGCACTATAACCCTTTTCCACATCCCGCAAGCTTTGCTGCTTCATCGCACCTTCTCCTCTGTTCTGGGGCATCTGGGCTGAGCTTTATGTCCTGCTGTTCCATGGTTGGGCTGCATAATGTGGTGACATTACTGAATATAAGTGTGAAAAGCTGTGAAAAGCTCAAAAGCTTAAAAGCGTTGCTGACTGGAGAGCTAAGAAAGGGGATTTGTCTGCCTGAATGAGGAGCCGCTGTTTGCCTGTGTGCCCTCCTCACTGGATACACTTGGCTTCCAGGCACTAGCTGTGGTAGCACAAATATCCTCTTCAAGAGCTAGGATTGAAGTGGAATGTTCTCCTCTGATAAAATGGACCTTACACACTGCCAGTCACAGCTGATTTATTGCCAGCATCAAGCTGATGAAAGCTTACCCAGCCAGCCAGCTCACCTTCTCCTCCAGCTCTGGGAGCTCCCCAGCTCTAGTTGTTGGTGGCAGGTGCTCTTCATCATTGTGCAGTCTCAGGGTGGTGACGGGCTGTCTGGGAGATGTTGCTGAGCTGGAATTGAAAAGGCAGCGAGCTGGGATGCCCACTGGTTGTAAAATGCTTTGCTGGTTTTCATTTTGCTCTCCCCAGTTTGCTTGAAGAGCTCTTGTCATATGTAATATGAAGATCTCCAAGTAGCAGGATGCTTTGCAACGCATCTGGGAACCCTTGAACTAAATTTGCTTGCTGCAGCTGCTGAAAATGGGGCTAGGTGAGAGTCAAAGTGATGCTTATTAATTGGCTGGTGCTGTGGCTCCTCCAGCTCTTCCTGTACAACAGCTTCCGAGGTCTGGTTGGGCATTCCTGTGGGGACTGGAAGCAGTCTGGGGGAATTTGGTTTCCTAAGTGATGCATGGAGGTCCCAGCAAGACAGGCAGGTGCATTTCCACAGGAGCTGACTGTTCCTGGCGCTGCAGAGCAGGCTGAGCGGCACAGCAGACATAACAGTTCCAGTAGAATAAGAATTAACCTTCGATTAAAACCAAATAAACAGCCTGACAGCTTGGAGCCACTGACCCAGGCAAAGCGCATATGATAGCAGTGTGGAGCAAGCTTCTTGTAAAGCCTCTGTTGTATGTCTCTGCAAATAGGCTGTTATCTCCTGGAGTGCGTCGGTCAGGTGGGCTAGGCAGTGACTTTGACTTCAGTGGCAATTCAGAGGGGAAAACATCCCCACTGAGGAACTGCAGGGGCCTCACAGACATCTCTCCTGATGGCTTAGGCGGTTTTTCATTTCTTGCTTGGAGGCAACTGATCCAAATGCCGACCATCTTACTTCACCTTAGTGAACTTAATGAGTTCACAGACTTGGGTGGTTTGGTTGTGGGCAGATGCCGTGAGGCTTTTGGGGTATTTGTTTGGTCAGCTTTTTTTCTTCTGTGTATTCTTGTAGCATAGAAAGGCACTGCACTCCAATGGAAAATGTTTTTCATTGCTTGGGGATTCAATGCAGCTTCCCCAAACCAGATCTTTGCTTAAAAAATAAAAAGCCTTTTAAGTTGCTTGTTTCTCTCTGTGTATTTTATCCCCTCCCAGAGCTCTGCTCTAACATTAAAGAGAAATGAAAAGCCATCTAATATTGCAAGCAGGTTGCATCCTGGAGGAAAGATCTGAGCTGGGCTTGTGGTTACGGTTACAGAAGATAGTGGGAGAATTACTGTGCACTTAATGAGCTGGAACCCATCTGTGACCTGAGGCTGCAGGAGAAAGAGGAAGGAGAACGTATTGGTGCAGTAGGGAAGTTTAATCTTCATTGTGCCCCTCAAGGAGACCTGAGGCTGCTGTCTCCTCTGTACCTTCTAATACACAGTTTGGGGCCAGAATGGGGACAGTTTAACACATTCCTTCTTTTCCCAGGCTGAGCAATACCTGCCAGACAGACCCCTGCAATTTGCACAGGGCCAAGCCCTGGACCCATTTGCTAAATTAGCTCACTGGGTTGTCGCTTCATATTAATTCCTGTCAGGGAGACTATCTTTAATGAGACTGTCCCTGTGCGATGCTTGAGTAATTGTATGGTCTCTCTTTGTTTGTACTTTCATCCCCTCCATGTTGGATAAACATCCCCTGCTGTCTACAAAACTCATCTGGGCTCCGGAGCCGGCTGCCACTTGCCTCATCAGCCAGCCAGAGCGGCATTAATGAGTGCTGCGGCAGTGGGGAGCCAGGCTCACCGTGTGGGGAGGTGACAGATAACAGAGCTGTTTGGACAGACATAGGACAGGGGCGTTAGCAGGAATTTAATGATTGTGATTAGTGTGGAAGGTTAACTCTGCTGATGGCCATCGCAACACAGCAGGAGGAGGTTTATGCCGAGGCCCACGGGCTGCAGATCTGTATCGCTTCATTTCTGCCTCTCGGTTGTTCTCTTGCTCTCTTCTGAGCCCGCTTCGGCAGCGTCTGTCAGCCGCTGTCTGTGGCTTCACTACCGCATGGAGCCAGATGCCCCTCCAAGGGCATGCGGACCAGGGTCTCACTCACTCACTTCATGCCAGGCAGGAATGGTACAACTCGAAAGGGAGGATGAGCAAGCAGTATGCCAGCCTACAGTCTTCTGCATAAATCTCTTAGTTGAGAACACTGTCAACTCGCACCACTGTGCTTCTCCTACTCATGCAACACCACAGCTTGATGAACACACATGCATGGCCCTTGGCCCGTGAGGAACCCAGCCTAGTGAAGTTGGATGCATCTTCCAATGCTTGTAAGCAATGCTTTGATAAGATAAACAGCTAGTTTGGGCAGCCAGGGTAGAACAAACTTCCAGAGCAAGCTAATTCATCCAGTCCTGCACTCATTAGGAGTGAGAACAGCCATGCCAAAAGCTTGTCTCCTCCCATCTTCAGCAGTAGCTAGTGCTTGGAGAAGAGTATAAAACAGACAGACGGAGGATTGCTTTCTCTGCCTCTAGGTATTACAAGCCCACTTGTCTTTTGGGCCCCAGGTTAGGAAGGGCTATGAACACAGAAAAACAGTGTATCTGAGCAGGTTATGGCATACTTGGGTGGCTGGTGGCCAGTGGCCCTTGCAGCAGGCCAGCTCTGTACTCTGAGAGGTGAATGAAATCCCTTTTATTCTGCAGATTCAACTGTGGCTTCAGGTGAAGCTTCTTGGGAAACTGAGCAGCTGGTGCCTCGGGGGGTGACCTGAGGTCTGCACACTGCGGCCAGGGGGGACCCTGAGGGCTAAGAAGGAAAGCAGCTCTGCACGAGACAGGCAGAGGTGACTAACTTGTGTCATAAACCAAGGGGCTAACATTTTGCTGGCTCCGGGGATTACGTGCTGCCTGGGCAGTGCTGCCGTCACCAAGGTAACCGCCTCAGTGGGGCTGCTGACAGGCCTGGGCCCATAGCCCTCATCCCGAGGCTCACTGGGGAACCGTGCCCCCAGTGGCCCCATCCTGTGCATCCCCCCACTAGTGCTGCGGTGGGGTTTTCAGCTGGGGAATGCTGCAGGAGCTGGGGAGGTGATATGGTGAGGTTTTAGGACAGCTTAGCTAAAAAGCAGTCAGGGGTGTCCTCTTAGCTCCTTTTCATACTAAAAGATGAAAAGCTTAAAGGATGGAGTTGCGGTGTGTAAAGTGGGAAGGGATCCATCCTGCTCTGGATAAAATGTGACCTGTGTTGCATTCGCCTGGTTTTACCTGGAAAAAGGGAAAGGGCTTGTGATGTCACATCCACTGAGAAATCCTCTTGCTGAGGGGCTGCTTAACTGGACAGCCCAGTTTGGTGCCCCACTGCAGGGCACAGGCAGGGCACATGGAAAAGGGAATGTGCAAATCCCTTTTCCTTTCCTCCTCCCACATAGAGTATCACAGTCTCAACTGGCTGCACCGGGGAAGGGAATGTGACCGCCTGTGAAGCAGCAGATGGTGGCCCTGGCTGCATGCAAGATGCTGCATGGATCAAAACACTTGTGGGGTATGACAAATGGCACATCCCTTCGCTGTTCATCATTTCACTTGATATGGGTTGTGCTGGTCCTGTCTCACTGGTGTTAGGGCTGGGGACTGCAATGACTTGGCCTCCCAATTTTTGCCACGACTGAATCTCAAAGCAGACCTTTTGATGTAGGATGGATTCTAAGCCACATCTGTCGGAAAGTGTCTTTAGTAGTGTCTTCTTTTTTGCCTACCTTGGCTGCCAGTTTGATGTCTGATCACAGGCTGCCCTCATATGGGACAGCATCAAATCAATACAATTCCACTTACCAGCTGAGCCGTCCACTGTAGCAGGAAAAGGTGTTTTTTCAGCTCTAACTCTCCCATCTCCTCCACTGATGCTCTTTTTTTTACTATTTCAACTTTTGTTCATGCAGTGAGAATAGGCAGATTACGTCTGTGCTCTCAAGTCAATTGCCTTCTGTTGTGCTAGTGGCATACATGAAGTTGTGCAGAACTCAGCCCTGAGGGGCAGGGAAAAGCATGCAGAAAGAAACCAGCGTGTCAGTGGGAGGTATGCTTGGCAGACAGTTTTAGCAGCCATCATGATGCAAAGTCAGGGAAAGCAAGGGAAGGGAGAGGTGAAACTGTCTTTTTACGCCGCAAGAAGAGGAGAGGGTTGGGACATGCAGTGGGATTGAGTGGCAGCCCTGCACTGGTGAAAGGAGACCTGATGGACAAGCTGTGCTTGAAGCTTAATGATATTCTTGGGTGGATCCTGGTGGTAAAGCAGCAGCTTTGCCACAGGCATTTGGGAGCAGAGAGGGCAGGTCCCCATCTCAGCTGTGCTCTCTGCTGCATGAGAATGGGACACAACATCAGTCACTGCAGGTGACAGCATGTTAAGCCATCTTTCTTTTCATCCCTAGCAATCTGTCACAGGGGATGGTGTGTCAATGAGACCTGCTGCTAGAACAAGGTCCTCTCCACTTGCGCTATAAGGGAAGACTCTAGGACAGCTGGATGCTTAGTGGGGGTGGGAAACAAGGAGCTTTTTGCACTTTTCATGTATGTATTCTTCACTGGCTAAATCAGCAACAGCAGAGATTCCACCCAGTGGAAGGGAAGAGAGTTTCCTCCTGGCCATTGCTCACTGCAGGTGGAGGTGCATGCATAGCCACAGTTGTTAGCCTGTCAGCCAGAGGATCAGAGTGATTTCTACAAGGCTGGCCAAAGGAGCTCAATATAGGCCTGACCAGCACCCATGGGTCAGGTGAGTTCAGTGGAAATGGCTGGCATGAGGTTTCCCCCTTAGGCCTAACATCTTTCAGTGCCACTATTGAGACTTCCCTTTGCCTGTGACAGCTTAGCAAGCGATGCCTAACTAATGAATTAGTCTGACTAGTTCTGTCTTTTTGCATTCACCAATTTCTCTTCAGTATTATTCATGGTTTTCCTGAGCTGGTTATCCCTGGTCCACAGATGATTTGCAATCAGTTAGTTGGGAAAATTGGTAATATGAGTGGTGGCAGATTAGTTATGCCTCGTGGTACCATTTCTCTTCTCTGATTATCCAAGGTAAGTAAGGTAACTTGCCCAAAACAGGGTAGCTGAAGGTTTTACAAGCTGGCTTGCTGCTCATAAGGTGCCCTGCAGCAGAGATTTTGTCTTAACGTTCACTTTTCATAAGCACTGCTCCTAATGCAATTCAAGCACTTGACTGTGCAAGAGAGAAACCAGGATATTGTTTAGCTAGTACTATGCTATTCCCTAATACAAGGGAATAATTACAAACCATTTTCCCATGCTTAGCTCTGTTTGCAATAGTTACAGTTCCTGAGAAGAACAGTGCAAATAATCTCTCTGGAAAGGCTCATATGATCTTAAAACACATCTAGTAGTGAGCACTGCTGTTCAGTGCTTATTCAGGGTAAGGAGAATGTGAGAGAAGAGCTAATCACATTCTCACAACCAATATACCCCTCATATCTGCCTTGCAGGCTTGAGATGTTGTTTTCACACCGTTGTGCTTGTTCATCAGGTAGTTGGCTTGTGTTTTACAAAGCTGAGCACAGGATGAAAAATGCTTGCCAAGTATCAAAGATAATAGTGAGTCTTTCGTGTGCATCTCTTACCACACTCTTTCGGTGGCTTCAAGGGGTAGATGCTAGTTATTGAGTCTTTTGGAGAGTTTCTATTGATAGACTGTGATGCAGCTTCCTCCCATTTACTCTGCTTATCTGTTGTTTTCAGTACTCAGCCCATGTTCCTCCTACTGCTTCAGAGTCTGTTCTTTCTGCACCTTCTTCTCCTTCCCTGTTTCCACTCACGTTTTCACTCCCTCTTTCTTTTGTTTCTGT
The DNA here is from genome assembly GCA_013398125.1 of Aegotheles bennettii. NCBI lineage: Eukaryota > Metazoa > Chordata > Aves > Caprimulgiformes > Aegothelidae > Aegotheles > Aegotheles bennettii. The sequence goes on along the minus strand of VZRW01002046.1, from coordinate 54,653 downwards.
TTCCTTTTTCGGTTTTGTCTTGGGTTTTTTTGTGGTTTTGTTTTGTTTTGTTTTGTTTTGTTTTTCCTGGCTCTCACTTCCTAGAACACATTGGAGATAAGAGAAGAGATGGTGTGAAGGGGGAAGGGTTTGAAAGAGAGATGTTGTCTCTCCCGTAGCTAGTGACAAACAGGCAGGAGTAGGCACTAGATAGATGTCTGTGTTTCGTAAAGAAATTAAACTTAGGCAGTCATGCTGCCAGTGCAGGCAGAATGATGTCATCTGAAGGGCTTTATGGCTCTTCCTGCCTATGCCGTGCTGCCTGCCCCTTCTTTACTAGAGGTAGGACTACAATTGCAGTGGAGTTGGAGGTGGCTCTGGAATGATGCTTACCTATATAGCTTCATTACATGTAGCAGGCTGGTAAGCCCAGAGACTCCCACAACTGTTGTTTCTGCTTCAGTAAGCAATAGCCCCATCCTTTATTAATTGTTTTGAAGGGTAGAAGTGCCTTGCCTGTGGACTCTGCCAGGGTCTGTAGAGAACCCAAGAAGGGAGATGACAACTCCTGTTGGTGGAGCGTGTCTCCCCTTACAACCATATTATAGACCAAATGGCTCAGAGCTCGACCTAACTGCATCTGGGCAGACTTGGGCTATGCAGAGCCTGCTTGAATTTACTTCTTGGAGCCAGAAGTGCTAACAGCATGCTTCACAGATGCATACGTGGACCTGGCTGCAGACAGTCGTGTCCAATGCAAGGAAATGAATGGAAGAGGAGACTGTGCTCACTGAGAGTAGGGGTGGGTATAAAATTGGATCCAGTAAGGCACAAAGCAGGACTGATTTTCAGATGTGAGGCTCAAAAGCGATGGTAACCATTGCTCTGGGCAGGAGGATGCTGTGGTGCAACATGAGCAATATTGTCTCTTATTCAGCTTATGCCCGTGCTGCAGACAGGGAGGTGATTTCAGGTTCTGCAGTGCATCATAAAGTACAGATAGGATCTTGCAGCAGCAGTATAGAGCTCCCAGTCTGATCAGAAGGTCCGCACGTGCCTTCAGGTTTGAAGATATGGCTGTGTGACAGTAGGAGAGAGATAACAAGCATAGCTAGACATACACGTAACCTGTTTAGCTCAGCACCAACCACAGTGACACCAGCACAGGCTTCTTGCACAGACTGGGCAGTGCGTGGCTCTCCCTCCCTTCCCACCCATCACCGAATTCAAGTGTTAGTTTACCCCTTTTCTCCTCCAGCTCCTGGGCTCCCCTTCCTCAGGCTGTGCAGCTGTGTGATGCCCCAGTAAGCCCATAGCTCATGAAGCTGCCAGTCACGCTGTGCCTCAGTTAAGGCTTTTACTTGACTGTCTCCCTGACAGAGTGAAGATTAGGTCTATTCTTTTTAGACCAGGGAACATATGCTAATAAAATACATATTGCTTTCTGATCAGCCCCTAATGAAAGACATTATTGAAGAGTGTGGAACAAGCACTTACAGTAATTCATGACAGCACCAATTTGCCTTCTCTGGGAAGCTGTAAACTGCTGCTCTCGGCACCTAATGAGGATGGGCAGCTGATTGTGTGTGTGAGAGGAAGAAAGTGAGACTGTGTCCTGTTTTAGGTGGCTCCAGCTGTCCTCAATAGCTACTGAAGGTCACATTTGCTTCTCTCTTTGGAGCTGGGAATGTCTCAGCCCAGAAAGGGAGCCTCCTGTTAAGGACAATTTAGGGGAAAAAACCTTCCAGGACTCCTCATTTAGACTGAATAATGGATTTGCTTAGGCCATCCATGCTTGCTTAACCCCTGGATCTAAACTTGTGTTCTTCACTGATGAACAATATAAGCATGAATTTCAGTTCACTGGTGTGCTTGTCTGGCAAATATCAACTTTATGTTTGCAATGTGATTATTTTCCTCTGGAAGCCCCTAATGAGTAATGGTCATCAAGCAAAGAAAATTGAATAAATCCAAGTCTAAACTTATCCTATCCCTTTAATTGATGCTGTTAATGCTTGACATCATTTCCATTCAAGGTAGTAATGAAGTACTAACCCAGAAAAATGTTTTAATCCAATCTGACAGTCACAGGAAGTTTGGTGAGAGATATAGAGAAACATCACAAAGACTGTCTTCATATCCAAACCAAATTTCTCTGTTACCCAAAACTTACCCAAATGGCTTTTCCAGATGACAGCTGTCCTGCTGATAGAGCAGACATCTTCCCTGTGGCTGATACCAGCCAGTCAGATCAGAATCCTCTATTAAGATTGTGCTGCTCAAATTTTGTGTGGCTGACACCAGCTTGGGAGGCAATGCCACCTCATGAAGGATCAGAATATCATAAGGAAGAGCTGAGAGATCAAAAACTACTTGAGTGGTTCAGGTGGGATGAAGTGCAGGAGTACAAATTCAAGGTCCTGCGTGTGGAGAGTGCTATCAGAGGAATCTGCTACAGGCTGGGAGCTCATGAGTGGGAAATGACTGAAGTGAAGGACCAGTGCAGGTGCATGAGTTGACTTCAAGGAGCTGCTGGTAAGATGCAGATGTGAGAAAGGGCAAATGTACTCCTAGGTGAAGCCTGAGGTACTTCCAGGCAAGGTGAAGAAATCCTACTGCATTGTCTATGCAGGGCTCGGACACCCACCCCCAGCAAGTGGAATTATGCAGAAAAGGATTATAGAGTAGATCAGGGAAAGCGAGAGTCTGTGTTAGGAGGCACAGAGTGCTCAGCTTGTTTAGCCCAGCAAAGCAAGGGCTGAGATGGGCCGTGATTGCTGCCTATAAAATCATCAGGGGGTCAAGCAGCAGGGAGGGAAAAGAGCCATTTGAGCTGAAGGACAATATTGGCACAAGATCAACTGGGTGCAAGCTGCCTGTGGATAAATTCAGGCTGGAAATGAGAACATTAGGGCGGTCAGGCTCTGGAACAGCCATCCAGTGGGAGGAGCAGGCCAAGCAGGAATGGCTTTTAAGGTGGGATGTGATGCATTCATAAAATGATAAGCAGAGGTAGCCCCTGTGGTGTCAGGGGACTGGACTCTGTCAGCCAGGAGTGTACTTCCCCTGCTGTGTCCCTGAACGTGGCCATGCTTTTCCCTCCTCTGAACTACTGGAGGATAGGAGGGGGCTGCCAGTGCAGAGGGGTTTTATCCCTTTCTCAAAATACAGAGAGCAGGAATCAAATCTGTGGTGTTCAATTGCAATGTCAAAGACAAACCACCTTTCTCTGCTCTGTCCTGTGGTGCCAAGGTGATGTCAAGGACCAGAATTTCAATCCATTGCTGTGTGTCAGAAGGTCCATGGGAAGAAGTGGGAGAGAAGGGTCAGATTTATGGCACATATCTTCGTCATTGCGGAAAATATTGGAGCCTCATGTTCAGGAGACGTTCCTAAAATTCCCTGTCCCCACCTCCCTCCTGCCCCTGTTTTTGGGCATTTTTCATTCTTTTTTTCCTAAGGAATTTATAATGATCTTATTTCTACCCATGGAACCCATCTCATGGACTCTCTTTCTCCAGCAATGGAGAATGGGTCTGACCACTGGATAATTTGTTCTTAATCTTTGACACTGTAAACTCTGACAAACATTAATCCTGTCATTATCCCTTCATTATCTTCTTTTAAACTGTAAGAAGTCCATGGCATCTAAACTCTTTGAAGTTACCTCTCTGCAAGGCATCCTGTAGCTTTGGAGGTGCAGTTGGGACAGAAATCGAGGGCAAGGCATTGTCTGCTGAGGTAGCAGTGTATTTTGCATTGCATTGCATCCCAGGAGTTGTCACCAGCGCCATAACAAAGCTCAGCCCCTTTCAGTGCCTAGGATGGGGTGCTTGGGAGTATCCTTCTTGACTGTTTAAGGTCACAGACACTGCCAGTCCCATCATGTTGAAGGAAAAGGTGTGATTGTTTCTGGTTTTGTGAACAACACTCCCTTTGGAAAGGGGCAGCTGTGTTTTAGCTGGATTTTGTTGGGATGAGTTCAAGACAGTCGCAGCCACAGGGGAAATCTGGCATGAGATAGCGCCTGCAGCCGCCTGGGACAGAGCTATGTAATGTGTCCAAGACTGTTGGCAAACAGACTGAACCAGTAAAAATGGGAGGCTTGCTCACGTCATGAGCGGTATTGCCTGTTAGAGGAAAAGTGCCCTTCTGCTGCTGTGCCATTCTTCAGGCTCCTGGGCCATGCTAAACTGGGATGTCTATGCCTGATGAGAAGCTGGGCAGCTTGGCTGAAACTGTTCATCTGGGTACAAGAGGCACAGATGCCTCTGCACCTTCTATTGCCAAGGTGCTGAGCTTTGAAGACCTCTTTAGTTGCTGCTTGCTTGAAGAGTGCAGCCCACCACACGGTCGGTTGAAGGTTATTTTGCCCGCATTATTGCCCCATGCTTCTTTCAGACCTTTTTGAGATAGATACCTGTGCTTCCTTCCAGGCTCACCACGGCTCCTGGTCCCATGCATGTCTGCTCTCCAGAGCGTCCTCACACTCACAGATGAGAGAGGAGGGGTGGAGGGGACTCAGCCTGGTGCCCCACCTGCACACAGACTGGGAACAGCATTTGTCTGTTGTGCTCCTCTGCGGAGCTGTACAGGGAGCGAGGCAGAGCCTGTTGGAAGGAGGGAGCTTGCGTGTGAGGCTGCTGTGCCACTCCAGCCTGCCTTTGTCTGTGGTCTCCTCTCCCTTTGGAGAGGTCGGTGGGGCTGGGTATGGGAGCTGGGAGCTTTCCCAGTGCCCCGTGCCTGCAGTTAGCTGAAGAGGATGGAGTGGGAATGCGGGCAGCCACCCCTGACTCATTTGTGCTGTGGGAAGGAGCAGCTGGGGGAATTGGAATGAGGCTGAGAAAAAAGGGAGAGTGAGCATGTGTGGAAAGGATTTGGAGGGGAGATACTGGAAAGTAGAGCTAGTACTCATGTCCTGAGCGGAGAAATTGCTGAAGAAGTGGGACAAGTAAGGAGAGAGTGGCAGGAGTGACTAGCAATGCTGGGAAGCTGGATGCCCACAGAGCAGTTCCTTTGCTCTGGTCAGCTCGTTGGGGAATATGCATAGTTTTAATGCTCATTCTTCTAGCTGGTGTTTGCCACAATTCACTGGGCTTGCTGATGAAACAGGTTTTCTTTGTAATTTCTCCCTCAAACAAGTGTGCAGCTGCTTAGTGTGCAGCTGGCCATGAGACCACAGGCTTGGCTACGCAGGTCACACCAAGCCCCAGCACAGGTAGGTTGTCATGGTCTTGTGAACCCGTGGTACGGTTTGTTGAGCAGGACTGCAATGTTAACTATTGACAGCTATGTTTATTAATATCTTTTGGCTTTATTATGCCTCTTAGCTTGTATATACCTGGCTTGAACATCATTCAGTCTGAAAACAATATCCTTTTTTTTTAATAGCCTACATAAGCAGCAAATCTAGATGTGGAAATGTCATAATTTGGGCTTCTCTGCTGTGATAGCATCCCAGATGGGATGAGAGCAGGGGGCAGAAGTAGTGTGGCATCCTGCTTTCTCTCTGTGTATTCCTGGATCATGAGCCAGTTCAGATGGCCACAATGAGACAAGCACTTTCTAAGCATCATGAGCCAGCTCAATGAGAAGACAGGAGACAGGGCAGACAATAACTACCAACAGGCTGGGATGGTGAGGAGTGAGAAAGGACAGCCCTGGAGGCTTGGTGGCTAAGTACATCTGAGCATGTGAGTGTGCTCTCCCTTGGTTGCCAGTATTGCTTACAAGTGATAGGGAAAAGGGACTGGTTGCACGCTGTGCCTCTGAATACATATGTCTCACAGAGGGCTAATTTTGCCCCTTGTAAGGTTCTTTTGGTGAAACTATTCTGCAAGAACTTTCTCCCCTCTGCACCCTGTGTGAGATTCAAAGCCACCTGGTAGAAACGGTGAGTTTGTTTGGTTTTTTTTCCTTCTCATCCCCTTCCTCTCATTATTGGAAATGAAAGGAGGTGAAGGCAGAGATGAGGCTGTGCATTGCACTGTGCTCTCGTTCTGGCCCCACTGGCAGCATCCCGAGCCTGGTGATGAATGAGCTTGTTGTGTGAGATCTTCCACTGAGGCTTCAGCATCCCTAATAAGGTGGCCAGAGTTTCACTATCCCCTGTGCCTGCCTCTGCTTTATTAACTGCACCGCAGCAAGATTAAGCTGGAGCACTGGCCAGTGTGATCAGGAGGAAGGAGGGTGAGGAGGGGTTGGAGGGAAGAAGATACCAGGGTAGCATGAGAGAAGAGCACACATGGAGGAGAATGAGGGTAGCAGCAGGTGATTGAAGCGGAGGATTAAAAAATGGGTTCCTGCTGGACTGATGCACGCAGCTCTGCACAGGCCTGCTGCTGGCAATCAGAGAGGCAAAGGATGTTTAAGGAGCCAAACCTTGGCCTTAATGTCTCTATCTGCTGGACCCATGCTAGTGACTACAAGCCCACACCTGCTCTGTGTGCACAGAACAAGTGGCTGGCTGAAACTGTCCCCTTTTTCTCCCTTGCACTAATTTCATGCCCTTTAAACTGTGCTGGCAGCGCACCTGGCCGTTTCTCCTGACAGATGCAGCTAGCCCAGGACAGAGGTTTGGCCCATTCAGCTTTTCACCCAGAAGAGCCAGTCTTTCCAAAGACATCCTGGGGCAGTTCTGTAGGGATGCCAGGCCTGTAGGGACTGCAGTAAGGATGTGTGGAGGGCAGCCTTGCTGATGGCCAGTTGCTGTGTCCATCCAAGTCGCAAGTTGAATAGAAACAGGACACAGGCTGAGAGAAGAGTTAGGTCCAAAGTATTTGGTGCAAGGAAAAGACCCTTAAGATAGGTGCTGGTCCCTGGCTGTGCCTGTCCCGTTACCTAGTGATCCAAGTCTCTCCTGGGAAGCAGGACAGTTACAACCCACGGGAGGGCATATGTGCCTTTATTAATTTGTTTCACAGCCAGACCTGGGTGGCAGCCAGATATTTATTTGGTTAAACCCACATGCCCCTGAGAACAGACTCAGCTGGGGGACTCTAGAGCTCTGCAGTCCAGTCTGGAGGCTGATTTCTTGGTTTGTCCTGCATTAGGTGATGTGGGAGAGTAAGTGATTTGACATTGCTCCCAGAGGCTTTAGATACCCAAATTCCACCTAACTCCCAGCTGAGGTGGAATTTGCACTGTCTAAATCTCACCCTCAGGCTTCTCTCCGACTCTCCATTTTGCTTCTTTTCTAAAGGTTATGTCTAGACGAGGGAAATGGCTCCTGACCTCCTCCTATTTGCTGGCTGCCTGCCTCTGCTCGTGGCAGCCTGTGGGGAGGAGCTGCTGCCAGCCCCCCAGTCAGGCTCTGCTCCCCAGAAAAACCCCATGCCAGGAGCTGTACCACTCCAGCCTCCTGCTTCTGGCTTGTGACCCCTCCTCTCCTCCCAGATAACTGGGGGTCTGGTGCTAATGATCCCAGGTGAGGTCGCTGCTGCTGGGAGCCAGCCTGGCTCTTGCTTGGCAGAGTGGCAGAAGGTAGGGCTGAGCAGTAGGCACGCCAGTTGGATCAGCACCCAGGTTCCGTGCATGCAGATGGGGCGTTGTTAATACGAGTGGATCCTGCCAGTGTCCCAGTGCCAAGTTCATGCTTGGTTCACAGAGTCACTGCCCTGATCCTGCCTGCCAGGACCCCTCCCAGGTGCCTCACAGGAAGGCACCAGAGCAGTTCCCAGCCCTCTGATCCATCTTACCTGGGGGAGGAGGAGGAGGGTGCAGAAAGCAGTTCCTCAAGCACTTTGCACTCTGATCTGTTTAAGGCAGTTGCAGATTTGTTATTCACTATGAGAACCACATGCAGCCATGGGTTCCCAGGGGCCAGTCCGTGCCTCGACACAATACCATGGCAGGATCTGGTCCAGCCCTGCCCCTTTGCTTGGGAGCACTGTCCAAGCTGTGGGCAGATCAAGTCAGGTGAGGAAGTGGGTCCTGGCCATGTTGGAAATGAACAGAGCTCAGGAAGCAATCCAGTGGCAGCTATTGCTTCTGAGTTTGAACTTATGGTTATGCACATCAGGGCTGGAGGCAGGCAGAGGAGGGATTGCATGTGCTTGTTTTTACCAAGTGCCACAGCTGCATTGCTCCACTGCCCTGCCTTGCTGATGGCCTTCACTCCTGCTGTGCCCTCACTCCATCTTCTTGCCTCACACTCTCCACAATGACAGATTTTCTGTAAACCTTCCTCCCTGCATCCCTGTTCTAGTCATCCTGTAGCTTCAGAGTTAATAATGAACACTGAGCCTGCCCCTCGGGAGGATTGCCTTTATGATGAAACCTGTCAGTCTAGAGGATATATCAAAGATAGGGGGAGGCTTAGTGCCCGGCACAGTGAATACTGAGCCATGAAAAGCCCTGCCAAAGGTCTTTTTACCAGGACCAGCATCTCCGATAACATATCTTGCCACAAGGATCCACTGCACAGCAACAGGCAGGAAATTGTATCTTTACAATGCAATGCTTGTTCTTGTCCTTCCCCTGCCAAGCAAGCGTGACTGTGGCAGGCAAGTTTCACTGACACATAAGTCATCATTTTTAGTGGTGGTGATTTTGACAGTGATATTTTTCCCCTTGTTTTCTTCAATCTTTCCTACTGCCTTAGGAGACTGAACAATTTTCAGCTGGTATGGTTCAGCTAGCATGGTTCAGCTCCTTCCTCAGTGGGCACAAGGGAAAGAGGGAACCTATGGATGACTCCAGAGGACCACTGACTTGAACTAGACCCCTTGCTCTGGTTGGCGTGGCACAGTGTGGGCTAGGATTCAAGGGTGAATCCTATGGAAGGGTGCTGAGGAAGCATGGCAGTAGACAGGTCTCAATGAAATGCTGCAGGACCTGGGCAGCAATGATTGTGAACTGAAGTGTGTCTTGGTAAAATGCTATGCTGTGTGTGCACAGGACCTTGGTGCACTAATGGAGGTGAGTTGGGTCTCTTGGAGACATTGGTTCTGACACAGAGTTGCTCCAGGACCCACTGAAGTTGTCTCCCTGGTCAGGAGGACCTGAAGGCTTTCCTTCAGGGAGAGCTCAGGCTCCTGATCACTGTTCTGTATCAAGGCTCAGAATTTTCAAACCAATTCTGCATGAAGATCTCATTGATAAACCAGGTGTACTTGTCTATATAGGAAGAGGTGGAATAGGGTGTTAGATGTTGGATAGGATCCCTCGGGTTTCCAGTTTCAGGATTTTTGTAACCTTGTGGGTTCTTTTCCTGTGCAGCTGGCTCAGAGAAACACCATCCAAACCTTCATTCCTGTGCAGAAAATGGAGAAGGGCCTGTTGCTGGAGCACATCTTGCCCAACCTGAAAGTGCCTCAGAGCTACGAAGTTCGCCTGACACCCATCACCAGCTTTGGGGCTGGAGATATGGCTGCCCGCATCATCCGGTACATGGAACGTAGGTGTCTCCTCCTCGGTCCTGGCTACGAGAACAGGTCCGAGCCTCAGGCCTAGGGACATGGACATCATAGGCGTTGTCTTCTGTAACCCTTGGGTGGATCTCTCTGCTCTATGGAGTTTTGCTGGTGCAATGCTATCACATTTGGCAGTATTTTGGCTGTTGCCAGCAACACTGAGCACTAGATAGAGACCTCTGAGGGCCAATCTCCACTCATGATTCACTCAATAGCTCTGACTCATACTCTCCACTCTGTGGGCAGGAGAACCCCAAAGCTCCAGATCCCAGTCAGGCCATGCTGCAGCCTCCCACGGCACGGTGGCATAGTCACTAGACACTGCAAATTAGCCACATGTCCATAAAAGTAAGAGGTTTTCAGGGGCCTTCAGTTCTTTCCAGAGCTGAATGCACAGTTCCTTTCCTAACTAGTTGCTAGTAAACTTATAGCTCTATCCAATACCCTGAATTGCAGATCTTCCCATTGGTAAACATTGACCATGCTTTTCTCCCCAACATCCCAACAAATCACAACACTCCCCGTTCCCACAACCCTTTGATTTCTTTATTACCCTCAGAAGTTTGCACCCTGCATTTCAGCAGAAAGTACAGATCCCCTTGTCCTATGTTTGCATGATTTCACAAACCCTCTTGTCCCATGGAGTGACAAGTGTCACTGGTGTATACCCCAGGGTACCTGTTGTCTCAGATTTCCAGTGTCTTGTTTGATGTCCCTCTTACATACCCAAGCTTTAGCTGTGTGTGCTCCAGAAACTGCTTGGATTTCTGGCGGGGTTCCCCTGTGCAATCCTGGGATCACCCCTTAGGTGGGGTTTTCTTAAGATTGATTGCTGCTTAGATCAGAGAGTCAGCATCTCGTTCCATCACCAAGGCAAACACCAAGCACTGCTGTTTCACAGGGATACTGCAGGAAGATTGATGCATCTATGACCTTTTCTAATGTGTTTGTTTTATTTTTAGACTTTGATTATGATTTGGAGTTTCAGGGAGTACTAGCTATTCTGACTTGTTTTTCTGTTTCCTTTTCCAGCAATCAACTATCCCAACCCAACAGGTAAGCAACAAGACTTTTGTATCTGTTTTGAATGCAATGCATGTTAGTAAAGCACTCCAGCAGATCAGACAAGCCCAACAGCTGGAATACACAGCTGACTTTGCTAAATCTTTTTACCCAAAAGAAGATAAAATTGCATACACTAATGCTTCCAGTAAGTAATGCTATTTGTTGTACCTTGAGTTATTGCCAGGATATACACCAGAGATATGCCTCCCCCTCACACCCAATATCTCTGTGACTGAATAGGCTGTGATCTTGATCCACCCTCCCCCTATCATTAGCTATCTGCATCCAGTAAGCAGGTTATTAAATGTTCCCCAAAATATTTCTGTTTAAGGAATGTATATCCCTCATCCTCTTCAGACCAAGAAGGATACCACTTGACATCTCTACAGGCTGGTATGGAGCAGTTCCCAGCTCAGATCTGGCTCTTCTTGCAAATTCCTTGATCACAGTCCCTTTCTTCTTCCCCTCCAGTGTCATCACTGTTTACCTGCTTATTTGCATTCTGGTCATTCCTGCCAAGATGCAGGCCCATCTTTATTGAGTACCCAGAGTTCCCACTGATTTTGAGACCAGAACAATGGTCTTTAACAAGAACATGATGGTACCCATTGAGCATAGAGAGGATTTCTAGCATGCTGTAAGTAGTGTTTGAGTGATCTTCAAGCGATGAAGAAAAGTCCCTTTCCTTTGATTGTTGGATATAAACCCAGGTAAAGCATTTGGGCAGAGGTGGGCAGACTACTTGCTTGTGGTCCATGGGGAGCAGGTGGTTCCATGTAGCTGTTTCTTTCTCCCTGTTTCCAGTTGCTGAGTAAGCATTCAGTCTTTTTATCTATTACTCTGTACATGTGTAGGCAAGTGCTACTGCTGCACTGCAGGGTAGCAGTGGGAAGGAGGAGACAAGTTTAAGCAACAACAACCAGGACTCAGGGTATGGAGCTATCTTGTTAAGCCAGCCATGAGGCCTTCACTCTTGCAAGTTCACAGTCTGAGGATGGTTTGAGGAACCATAATCTGCCTGAGAGCAGGAGCTTCTCATAGAGTCAGGAGGATACTGTGGTTCTTAATTCCTGATTCTCTTTGCTTTGCTTTTCCCCACTTTCTGATCCTCCTTAAACAGGGATGCACTCCAGAATGTGTCTCTTGGTACTCACTGGAGGAGGCAAGCATCCCAACCCACAGGAAGAAGTGACAAAATCTGGCCTTTTGCTACTTGCTTTTACACTACATAAATCACTGGTAAAGCCTGACCAACTTTAGTCCTAATTGTATCAGTCTCTTGGGGTCTTTGTAAACTGAGCCTTCAGACTGCTTGTCTGGTATTGCTTTGGCAGTTTAATTGAGACCAGAATGACCACATGAAATTTGCCTGTGGTGGAGGATAACTCAGCCAGATTTGTATTTGCATGCAGTAAACCAAACACTTAGGGTTTCTCCTTGATAAATGTTACCCAGCCTGTGATAGCTATTGGGACCTCTGAGCCAGTCATTAGAGTCTTGCCCATGAGTTTACACCTTGAGGCTGACCATCTAAAGTTGCACCCACCACTCTTGCTTTCAGGGATGCCTTTTCCTTTCAGACCTGCTGCCAGTGAAGTACAAGCTCAGAGGCTCTTAGCTCTGTCTCTGGGCCACAGCTTAGTTCCTAAACACTCATCCCAGTAACATGGAAATCCCTGGTACTGCCTCTTATTTTCCCCTCTTCCCCTGCTACCGCCACTCCCAGGGAAAAGAGCTGGGACAGGTTTGTAAAGGAATCCTCACTCTAGGCTGCCCAACCAGATTCTGGGAGCAAACACTGAGAGCTCTCAAGTGAAAGGCAAAGATTAGATGATTAATGCCTCTGGCAGCCTGATCCAAGGACATGCACAATGGTGATTAATTTGCAAACTCTGAGAGTCACTTAATGCAATTATTTCTTCATGCATTTTCTCTCTCAGCCTAATAAGATGTTAATGACACTGGGGCAGGCATGCATGTGGCATGGTTACGGAGCCAGGTACTGGGGTTATAAAGCAAAATCAAAGTAAAAGCAGAGGAAATGAACAAAAGACATTGAGGATTTCAAACCTTTAGAGGTTAGCAGGAAGACTAACCATAACTCTTACAAATCATTTAATCTGATCCTAAGAAACAGAATTTATCTTTTAAAAACTGTCTTAGAATTATCTTAATTCAAAGGTATTACCTTAAAGAGCTCTTAGAATAACTGATAACTTTAATGTCATGACTAAATTCCAGTGCTGAGGAATGTGCTCTGTCCTTCTTACCTCTCCCTGCAATTTCGTTTGGATATAGCCTTGGCTTTCTAACCTGAACCTTGCAGTGCTGCCCCACAAACTATTCCAGCTCATCAGCAGTGGATGGTTTGGTTTCCCTGGTTCTAGCAGTTGTAGCTAGAACCTTGGTGATGAGGGCATTAAGAAGCATATGGGATAGATGAGGTTTTTTTTCACTTGGCCAGTGTGTCATGCTCATCGACAGCAGCAACACTAGTTCTCATATATCTGCAGTCTGGCTGTGTGTGGTGCTAAAATGTTTTGGGATCATGGACAAGGACGGTGGGTGGTGATCAGTACCAGATGCTGGTTGTTGTACATTACCCTGGCTCATGGCTTCCTGTCTAGTGATTGTGTGTCCTGTCTCATAACGCCTCATAGCCGAGGGGATTCTGAGCTTCATACCCCAGTATGAACATGTGGGAATGAGATTTAAGCCTGGTGTTCAGAGTTGGATTCCTCAGATCTGTGCCCATTCTTCAGAAATGTGTGTAAAGCAAAGGTTAAAAAAGGTAAATGCCACCAATTCCTTGTATTGTGATAGCAAATAGGATTGTCTGGGCTGTATTATCCCCTTGTTGCAGATGGAGATATTAACGCAGATGGCAATCCAGTATGACCCAACCTATTACAGCATTGTGAAGCTTTCTTCCATTACTGGTTATAAATGCTTTAGAAACTTACCATGGAAGAGGCTGTTAAATGCTGCTTCTTAGATCCCAATGTACTTTGAGGTCGCAATACAATTTTCATTGTCTTCATCTTCTAGATGGGGAAACTGATCTCCAGAGAGAAAATGATAGTCTGTGGGTCACACAGCAGGTCTGCAACAGAGCTGAGGCTTGGAGCATGGTCCCATATGCTCCAAGCCAGTTTCAGTCACCAGACCACAGCTAAATAATGAAGGCAATTTTGTCCAAGTGCGCTCTATCAGCTATTCACCCAGAGTCTGCAGCTAGAACAGGATTATTATTTTTTGCATTCATCTGGCAGCCAGAAATTCAGGACCAGGGATGGCTTCTCCCTAAGGACTTGAAATGAAAACCTCCATTATGTTTCTCAAGAGGGCAAAGCAACAAGAAATGCTAATAGCCATGGCAGAGGGTCTCTCCCATGGGAGTGCAGAGAAGTGTCTGCAACTCTGAGCAAACATCTCTGCACTTTGAGCTGTTGCCACCACTACAAAGCCTGCCAAGGAAATCTGTTTGGTGAAGACAGTGCTAACTCCAGCCTTTGAGGAACCAGCTCCTCTGTCACCTTCATCTTGCTTCTAACAATCCAGAGAACAACTTCTGTGTTCAATATTTAAATCCACTGTTTAATTTTTAAAGAGGAAGCTTCCTTTGCACCACAGTGCTGAGCCACTCAGATGGTGTGAGTCTGCAAAAAGGTTTGCTTCACACAGCCAAAGTCAACACTTAGATCGCCACTACAGCCTCTGAGACACAGGTCATTTAAAGATTTTCTTTTTGGCTGGATCTGCCAGGTTTCTCCTGGTGAGCCTAGATGATAACCATCCATAGTATCCCAAATCACACCAAACATCTCCTAGTTATTATGAGCACCTTCACTTCTAGCTTGGAGAAATGCCAGAGCTTTGTCTTCCTGTGGCTTGTTTTAAACTGGAGGACCAGAAGTCAGAGCACTTGGGTTTCTGTTTCCACTTTTGGCACTGCCTGCTGTCTCTCTATACTTTTGTGCATCTGTTTCCCCACATGTAATACGGGAGATACATAGAAAGAGGCATTGCTACCCTACAGAGATGCTGAAAAGCCTTGCTCATTAGTTGTTGCAAAGTGCCTTGAGATCCCAAACTAAGCAGAGGCAATGTGCTGTAGGTATAAACTCCTGCACAGCAAATGATGTTGCATGTGAGCCTGTTCATGTTGTGGTATCTGTGGTGCATAAGACCTTTCTCTTTTATGTTCTCTGCTAGAAGTGTTGCTTTCTGAAAGTGGCTGTATCTGAGTAAGAGGAGAGGATGGACTCAGGGCCCTGTTTTGGCATTAAAAGAGCTCTCTTCAAGCTGTTGCTTCTTTATTGAGCAGTCTCACCCCATGGGTGTGTGGGGCTTCTGACAAATGAGCCTTGGTGCTAAGCTGGGAATACTGTCCTCAGTCCTCTTGTCTTGCACAACTCTCTCTGATGTCAGCCTGAGCTTGGGCTTCCTCCCTAATCTGCCTCTCCTTTGGTTTCTGTGCCTTATCCTTTGTGGGTTTGTTCCCTCTCAATCAGTTGCCCAGTTGGGCTCTGTGTTACAGCTTTCAGCTCGGCTTTCCACCTGATATTCCCTCTTAGGGGAATTTTGTGCTGGAGAAAGACGTCACATTTCTTCTCTGAAGGTCCATGTGCACAACAGGGTCAGAGGCACAAACCACCCCCATCCCTTTGACTGGAAAAGAACAGTCACGTTGGATCCTGCTGTGTAGGATAATGCCATTATAAGAGAAAACTTGTGTCTTCTAACTGCAGCTGGCAACCTGTGAGCTGGAGCCATACAAATGTTTGTCTGCAGTTCAGTGAAGAGAAGCTGGGGGTTAGACCAACCCAGTGATATCAGAAAGTTTGTGGGCTCCAGTCCCTCCTCTGAGGACCTGTGGATGTCTGGTACAGCCATGAATTCCCTCCTCTCAACCACGAGGGCTGGGGAAGGACCCTTAAAGCTGCTTTGTCACCCTTTTCCCCCTCCATCGCCTTGTGCTGGGGATGAAAGGGCCCCCCCTGCCCACACAATTGGCCCACCTCAGACCACACAGGCATCTGCCCTGTCATCTGTGCCCTGCTCCTCCATTGTCCTTCATCTCTACCATCCATGTGGCCCCCTCTGCTCGGCACTTTGGAGCAGTGTCTAATTTGGATGCTAATTGGAAGTGAGCGGATTGAACGTAAAGCACTTAGCCAGGGTTAATCAGTAGTTAAGCAGCCAGCCCAGCCAAGCTCCGGCTGGGTGTGCTCAGCTCGCAGGAGCGGCATTTCCCACTGGCCTTACAGAAAACCCATCTGCCCTGGTTTGTGAACCAAGCCTGTGGCTTGCAGCACAGTACCCAACCTGTGGCGGCAAAGACCTTTTTGCAGCCCACAGCAGGAGGCTGCCATCTCTTTTCTCACTACTTTGGTTGGATACTGAACAGAGACAGACAAGAAGAGGGAACAACAGTGTGGAGACCTCATTTTCCCAGCACAGGGGTCTGCAGGCTTTTGATGTCTGTTTGGGTGATGGTCTTTTTCATTTCCGAATGGGCGGGAATGAGGAGGGCCTTAGCTGCAGGGTAGGAACCGGGAGGTGCAGCATCTCAGAGTCAAGATGCTGTTCATTTCATGGGTAGTGTCTCATCTCTGGTACAAGACCACAGATTTTGGTGTTCATGGTAGGTGTGTGGAGCTCCTACTACCACAACGTAGCCCTGGCATTGCAGAAAGCTTCCTTTGTTCATCCCATTTTTGGCACTCAGCCCATAAGTTGCTGACCCCCCTCTGCCCTGCATGTTCTGCCAGAATCACCCATGCAAGGACAGAGACCATCCTGCTCAGGAACCAGAGCAAAACTCCACTGAAGATATAAGAATGCAGGAACACAAGTAGGCATTTGGATCTCTACTTCATATGGGAATAACAGGGACAGTATGGGAAATAAACCCCAAAAAGTTGAGCCTTGCACCGACATGCCATGAATAACATTTCTAGCACATCCCAAGCCCTTAGCAAGAGCCTTGTTTTCCTTTCTGTATGTGTTCTTTCATCGCTTTTAAATACTTTATCTTTCAGTTTCATAGTACACCTCCTTGATCTTATATAAAGGCAGAAAGTAAAGAGATCTGTGCTTACTGTGTCTGCGCCACTGGCGAGGCCTGAGATTCCACTCTCAGTCCATTCTCCAGCTCCAGTTTCTGCCTGGGGACCTTTCAGAACACAAAGGAATTTTCACATCAAGTCTTGGATCTGTTTTCTCTTTATCTTTTGCCTGTTTCCTCCAGCCTTCTCCTACTGTGTCAGCAGTGCAAAGCTGGTTCTTGGCCTTTGTTTTTGTGGCTCAGGAGCTACCTTTTTACCACAAAGGTTACTATCTTCAGCCCCGTCAAGTCCAATTCATTCCAATCTCTGTAAGTCCATATTGGGTTATGTCTATGCACAAGATTTTTCACCTGTCTTTCTTACAATATTGCTGTAGGATGTGACTGTCTTGTGGTAGTAATAAAACCGACCCCTATTGCGCATATGGTTGATCCTATATAAAAATCTTTTGCTTACATGACTTATTTTGTTAGGGGAACCAGCATAAGCTGCAATATCATATGGGTCTTTTAGCTGGTATAAATTGGATGTACTGTAGCTAAATGACACATTTGTAGCACTGAGCTGACCTCTTCTCCACAGCTGATTTTTTTCATGTGAGCCACAGTTTAGTTTAATATATAGCCCAAAGTGGGGTCATCTACTGGCTCTTTTTCCTCTGTCCTGGGGAAATTATTCTGCCATCAAGTTGTTCTGGTTTTAAAGCCCTTGTGGCCTGTTTGCCTTCAATGCCCTTTTTACCCTCCTCTACGTCTGCACCCTCAGACCTCCCAGCAGACTCTCTCTTTCTCTTTAGCCCTAATAGCCTTCTTCCATTTCATCAGACCATCACATCCATCAGCCTGGATTAACCCTCCCATAATCATACTAATCACAGAGGTATTCCTTTTCCGCAGCCTCCTGAGATCAGGGGCTGCCCCAGCTCAACACAGAGCTGCCCTGGTGGCGTAGCAGTGGTGGCTGTGCAACTTGCTGTGAGCACCCACGCAGCCTTGGGGAGGAGGTTTGAAAAACCGCAGCTTTTCCTGCAGCTCCTTCCTTTCCCCACAGATAACACCTGCCGCTTTGAGGACGAGAAGATCTGTGGCTTCATGCAAGACAAGATGGACAATTTTGACTGGACCCGGCAGAATGCCCTGACCCAGAACCCCAAGCGCACCGTCAACACGGGGCCCCCCACGGACATCAGCGGTACGCCGGAGGGTAGGCACACATCTGAGGTTTTTTGGGCTTGTCAGGAGTCCTGTGGTTCTGGGAGCTGGCGGAGTGCTGATTTGTTTTCCATACCACACGCTTCTCCTCCACGCAGGGTGCAGGGAGCAGGCAGTTAATTTGCATGTTACTGATTGGCATTAAACACACAATTAAAACGCCCACGACTTTGTTTAAGGGAATAGTGTGAGCATCGGTTCTTGTTACCAGCTAATTGTCTGCTGCCTGGTGCCCTTGTCCCATTTGATGCTTGCTTTGAAGTAAGAATTGGATAAACAAGTAGGAAAACATCTCTAACACCTAGGAATGGCTGTGCTGGTTTTAGCCAGCTGTTTACTCAAAGAAGGTCTCGGGGAGGCAAACAGATCTCCTTAGTACTAAGCAGGAGCATGAGAGACCAGGCGGGCACTGCCTGCAGGGTGGCAGCAAGTGCCTCACCTTTAGCTGGAGGAGACTGGTGTTCTGTATTGCTCGTGCTAGCTGTGCATGGAGTACATGCTCCTATTTTAGGCGGATATTACTTTCCCCTTTCTCTAGGGAGGAGAGTAAATTTGTATGCAAGCACAAATCTTTGAAGTCAGAAAAAAATGGGAAACATCCAATGGCCAACTAAGGAAATGGCTTCTCCCATCAGTGTTCAGTACATCAGTCTGATCAAGTATTGAAAACAATGCCAACAAATTCAATAGCTAATCTGTTCCTCCCTGGGTTGTTAACAACTACTTTGGTATTGTTCTCTTTAGATAACAGTATTGTTTAGGCCAGATATACGGAATCCTCTCTCCCTCTGCTTGAGGCAGAGAAATTAGGCTGGAATTGTTTCTCCCTCCTCTTTCTGTTTTTTTTCTTTACACTGTGCAGTCAGCTCCAGGGATCCTCGTGCTGCAGAAAAAGGCTCATTTTGCACCCAGACAGATGTGTGTGTGGATGCTCAGGGACTCATCTGCTGCATGTACCAATAGTGGGTCTGCTACTGCCCATCTCTCCTGTTCTCCCCTAAATACTGCAGAGGCAGGGGAGGCACTGCAGACCCTGCAAGTGTCTCTGGCCGGGATCACAGTGTGTGCAGAGCAGATGGGAAGAGCAAGGCCAAGTCTCTCAGAGGAGGAGTGGTCTTCCAGCCACTGGCATTCTATCGCTTGCAGTGAGAGAGACCCAGTGCAGGCTGCCTTTCCCCACCTTTCCCTCTTGTTCTGTAGGTTATTACATGTTCATCGAGGCATCTCGGCCCCGGGTGACGGGAGACAAAGCCCGGCTTATCAGCCCCCTCTACAACATTACTGCCAAGTATTACTGTGTCTCCTTCTACTACCACATGTACGGGAAGCACATCGGTGAGTACCCTCCGGGGAAGGGTAACCCCAGCCTAGTGCAGGCTCCAGCCTCTGCTCCGCCAGCTGTGCCTGTGGCCAGCGATTCCTGAGTCCTACTCCAGTGCTCAGAGTGACAGGGTGGGCTGTTGCTTTCAGGTACTTGTCCCTTACCCCCATCCCAGCAGTGTCAGGGTTGCAAGTTTGTTGCAGTCGATTCTTGGGGAAGTAGCTTGCAGTTATCCTTCACCCCTTGCCCTCTGGCTCCCTACCCTCCACAAAAAAGAGCATTGTACCCATGTGCACACATTTTCTCTGCTCATGGCCACAGGCACCTTGCTCCAGGCAGCAGGACACCAAGTGAACAGTCTGTTTGTCAGAGAGGAGACAA
This sequence comes from Aegotheles bennettii, assembly GCA_013398125.1. Lineage (NCBI taxonomy): Eukaryota > Metazoa > Chordata > Aves > Caprimulgiformes > Aegothelidae > Aegotheles > Aegotheles bennettii. The sequence continues at coordinate 35,212 of VZRW01002046.1, read as the reverse complement.
GGTGGAGCGGCTTTGGGGGATCAGAGGGCCCTTTAGTGGCCATAGCTATTTTGGGGTGGGCAGGATGCATGTTTCCTCAGCTGTGCCAAGGGGCTGTCTGCTCTGCCTGATTCCCTTCTCTCTATCCATAAGCCCGTGAGTGCAGTGAGCACCCCAGAAGCGCCTGGCACGCTAATGAGTTTCCATATCCAGTCAAGGAGCAATTGCTAATTCGTCACCTCTTGATTATAATTTCATTAATTTGAATAATAGATGCACTCTTCCCACAGCACGCTGGGTTATTAATCACCTGCTGGACTGGAGCCTGACTGAAAAATCAGGGCCCAGGCAGGAATGTGTCCGCCCTTCAATAAACGAGGTTAATTAACAGCTCTCTGCCTTGCCATAGTTGCTGTCACTGGAAGGGAATGTGCTCCAGAGCCCAGCCATCACATCTCTGCACACCTATGGCATGGCAGGTTAAGCTGCAAAATCTGGGACCTCCCTTTCTCAGTGGGGGTGAGGCTGAAACGCTGACCCTGTGGATGCCAAAGGGTAAGGGCTGGGCTGTGGTTCACTGAGCAGGTTTCCACCTCTGTCTTTGCTCTGAGGGCTCATATTTGCAGCCTGCACTCAAAGTCCAGCTAGGTCAGAGGTGTTTTCACACACCTGTATTCCCCCTGCAGCAGGCTGCCCAGTGCTGTCTTCATGCTGGTGGTGGCAGGTTGCTCAGGCAGAGCACTGTCAGTGTTGGTTCACACCAGGTTTTCCTGGACCTGTTGGTCTTGCTCAACTGACAGAGTCCAGCTGTTAATGCTGGATGGCAATCTCCCTTGTACCCTGCAGTCATCTGTTGTTGTCAGTCAGCCTTGATGCCTAATTCCTGCACGTCTTCTCCTGGAGCCTTTGAAAAGGACCTCATTCTTAGTGATTACAATGAAGGGTGTCCGAGATCGGCAGGAGACTGTCAAGGAAAGAAGATGTGGAGGAAGGAGGCCTCACTTGCTTTGTTTCCTTTAGGAATACAGCTATATGTCATATTTACAAGTTCATTTCACAGGGAAAGTAAAAGCCCATCACCTTTTGCTTACTTTTGGAAGAGAGCTCTGTTTTAGAGCTCTCGTGTGGTAGTTTGTGTGAAGATGGGGTGGACTGGACATGCCAGGGAATCAATTCATTACAGGTTTTTGGCTTTTAGTGTTTTAACTCTATTCATTCACTCCACCCACAAATTGCGCAGAGCAAAAGACACAGTGACTCCCAAGACCTAAGAAAGTCTCTGAGTGCCATTTTCTATTCCACAGCTTCAGACGCCTTTTATATCCGTTGATTTTTCCCTTCGTACTCAGTGTTGCTGCCCCTGCGTGCTTCCTATTTTCCCCTTGTTGCATAAAGGGCCTGATAAATTTGTGTGGTGGATAGACTCTTTAATGCCATATGATGATTTCCAGGGTGGGTGCTAGTGAGCTGAGAGCATATAAATTATTTTCTAATCAGACTGACTAGATAAAGTCAGAGAATCGAAGAGAAAGAAATGAGAAAAAGTTCTTTTTCTCTTGGCCTGTGGAATATGTGGCTTGGTCTGGCAAACTCACGATATTTCTGTCTGCAAGTGTAATTCTGTACCTTGTATCTGCTCCCTACTCTGGAGTCTCAGGGCCAGTCATGATATTTTGTAATCATTTTGGCTTCTTTTCTACATATCAGGGCACCAGGATGAAATCGAGACCTCTCCAGGAAAAATCAGAATGCCTAGTAATCCTAAAATCGTCTGGTTTTCATCATTCCCACTATGCTACTTACTAACTCTTACACTACATGGTCTTTTTCCTTACTGGCATGCTGGCAGCACTGGCATAGCTGTCCTCATACCTGCACATGCACGAGCGAACCGGAATTTGGGACCTGTTCTGTCTCGCCAGCAGGTCTGACGGCTCGATCTACATTTTTAATGCATGTTGGTTTTGCTTGTGTGGAGGTTGTGAAAGTCTGCCAGAAAGCTTTAGCTTGTTCAGATGGTGCCAGGCTTGATGCTGAAGTCCTCTCAGAATCCCCTGGGGAAGAGGCAGCCTGCCTGAGAGCAAAGCAAGTTTCGTCAGCTCTTCCTCTTTACCCTTGGGTTGGAGGAGAGACTCCCCTCTCAGATGCGGGGCTCCTCTCTAGGACTTCTGTCAAATGAGGAGCCAGACCCTGGCCTCCTACCTGTATCACATATGTGACAATATGAAGGTAGAGGTGGGGTGGCTACAACACCTTACCATGTCTTGCTTCCCATATAGCCAGCCATCCCTGGTGCCTGCAAACACAGCCCCAAGCTCTGACTGACTTAGTGCCAGCCCAGTCCTGCCAAGCCAGATGCCAGCCCTGCTGAGCCAGCCACAGCAGTTAGAAAGAGCATATCAGATTGCTCCTGTTGGGAGACAGTGCCAGCAAGAGGACATCTCCCAGGCCAAGCCTCTCCTAGCAGCTCCAGCTCCATTGTGGCACAGACCAAAGCTCTGTCACTATGAAAAGAAGCCATATAAAATTCCGACATTTATTTATTTTTTTAATAACCCTTTTATTACCTTTTTTCCCCCTCTACAGAACTTGAAAGCTGGTTTACTCTCACAATTTGACTATAAAATATCCAGAGCTATCCAGGCAAATCTTCCCTGGGAGAGTTCCCAGACACTACTCGTTTATAATAGATATGACGAAAGAGAGAAACAGAATACAAATGGAGCGCTTGTAGCCATGGTATAAAATATTCAGGGATCAGCATAGCAGGGTGATGTTGAATATCTCTCAGCTGGTGAGAGAGCAGGGTGAAGGGGAGCTCCCTTAAGGCAATTCCCATTCTTCTGGGGTTATCTGGTCATTGGTTTTCTTTCCTCTGGCCCATTCCAGAGCAAGCATTCACATTGCCCTATGATCCTGTCAGCCCAAACAAAATAATCAGGGCGGGGGTGGGCAAGGAAAGAAATCCCATTTCCACCAGGCATTCAAGAACAAGGCTGTCTTGTTTGCAGCAGGTACAGATCTATCACACAAGGAATTGCTTGCTTGTTTCAGGAGAGGAAGCTAGCCACAGCAGGTAGCAACCAGTCACCAAGTTCAAAAAGCCTCTTTTGTCGAGCTGACTTGGTGAGCCAGCATCACAGCTGGGAGCAGATCTCCAAGTCCTTGCTTCAGCCATCAGATTCCTCTTCCTCCCTTCCCAGGGGCTGCCTGGGATGGGCATGCTTTGAGGGGACAGTGTCTGCTCCCACCACAGTCCCCTGTCACCTCTTTCTCACGTCTCCCAGCTCACCGGTAGCCAGGTTATGATCTGCATGGCCTCTTGCTTACTGCTGGATGCTCTCGCAGACCCTGCAGCAAGAGATGCCTTCATGGTCAGACCACAGAAGGAAGATTGCTCAGAGGGACAAGGGAATTTCAGCCACAGTGGATTTAGCTTTTTGTGTGGCCATTGTGGTCCCCATGGTACACAGCGATTGCAAATGCTATAGCTTCCTACCTCGTGAGCTAGTGGCTGTGCTCATGGGGAAAACACTTGGCTCAAGGACTTTACTTACTCATAGGGGTACCTACATAAAAGCAGGGATGTATGATGTACCCAGTGATGTGCATTTTTCGAGCCTCCTTCTGTTTTGTGAGCTCCCTGGTAGATCCTTTTCAAACTGTGGTTTTGGTGTTTTTAATAGCAGTAGTCACTACACGCCAACTTAAGATGAGAGGGGAGAAGGGAAAGACCCTTCCTCACCCTGGGGCACCTCCCAGGATGGAGCTGTTCAAATGCTTCCTGTAGCAAAAGTGTCAAATCCTGGTCTTCAAGAGCTGGACCTGGTTGAATCCAGTGTCTAAAGACCCTGTCCTTGGCTTTCAATTTTCATACTTTGAGCCTCCTTTCTGCACTAGCAGTGTCATGGTCTCACCTTGGCCAGTTCCTCTCCCAGAAATCAGGGAACAGGCTTATTTTCTGGCTTGTGTCCAGCATCTATGAAACACATGGAGAGTAAAAGGTGCTGTTATTCCAGCTTAGTGCTGACACCTTATCTGACCACCTATGTATAACCAGGATGGGAAGGTATCAGTGAAGTTGTAAACTACTCATTTCTCTCTACAGCTTCTTGAGGAGGGGAAGTGGATAGGCAGGTGCTGCGCTCTTCTCCCTGGTATCCAGTGACAGGATGCATGGGAATGCTTCAAAGCTGCATCAGAGGAGGCTCAGATTAGATATTAGGAAATATTTTACTGAGAGAGTGGTCAGACACTGCAACAGGCTTCCTAGATAGGTGATCAAAGTGGTCAGACAGTTGGAATAGATGATGGTTGTAGGTCACTTCCAACTGAATTCTCCTCTTCTCCCCTCTTCTCCCCTCTTCTCCCCTCTTCNCCCCCTCCTCTCCCCTCTTCCCTCTTTTTTTTTCTTTTCTACTCTATTCTGTTCTAAGATATTGTGAGGAAAAGTGCTTGGGACTGTTTAAGAGGGATTTTGGTTCTGAGTCACTAGAAACAATAAGACCTGACCAGATCCCTTGCCACAACATCCAAGTTCAAGAAAGCCATAATCTGTTCGCAGAGGTAATTGGGTTGTAGGCAGACCGCTGGCACTGGTAGTGTCACCACTGATGCCCTCCTGCTGACTAGGAAACACAGATCTGGATGGCCTGTGAAACTGAATTGCTGCTTTACTTGTTCAACTCGGATGTTGTGTCTGAGAGGTTGTGGTGGATGATCACACAAAGGAGACAGTGTTAGCATGGATGCCATGTGGTTGCATCTTGTTTGTGACAAGTGACAGTAGTCGGAGCTGTCAGGTCACACAGATTGACAGTTACCACCTATGTCAATGTAAAAGCAACTTGAACCATGAAGATGGATCTTTTTTTAAGATTCAACATCATAGCTCCCTTGTTCCTACCCAAACCTTGATTATGAACTCTGCTACTGCACACAGTTATACAGGTGGCACCCTGGAGGTAGCTGCATTCTGTTGGATATATAAAGTTTGCCTTATATACAAATACATCATCCATTAAATCCATGCCTTTATCTCCAGTGCAATAACTCTACAGAGTAGAGATTACATCACCGGATTGATTGAGGGGAGGTTGATTTTCCTAATGACTATGATTCACTTCCCTCTAGGCTCTTGAAAACAAGTTGCAGATAGAGTTAAGTGAACAGTTTGTAATGAAAAATGTGTTCAGTTTTTTTAATACTCTTTCTTTTTCCACTTATTCAGATGGGCTCTTGGCTATACTAATTTCTCCACTGATAGATGTGTATTTGACTAATGTTTCATGCAGACATCCAGCAGCTTCCTGTGGGCTATGGTATGGACCCTTTGGATAGACTGTGGTCTCTTTTGGTACTATCTGCTATTTCTTTGGGGAAGTTAGTCAAATACCATGATCATGAGCAATTATAAATAGCTGGCAAGATAACCACATGTTTGTAAAGTGTCATTCAAGTTCTGTAGGTTCAATACAGTGGCTCTGAACCAAAGACTGTTGAAATCATTGTTTTTCCAAAGACTTCAGTGATTGGATTAGAGCCATAGATTTAAAGATTATTAAAACCAGATGGGACCAATACCTCATCTAATCAAATTTCCTGTGTAATCAAGCGCAGAGAACTCCCCTCAGTTGCTCTTGCTGAAGCCCAGTAAATACTATGTGTCTACACCTTCATGGGGTGTTTACTTACAAAGAGTGCCAACAGCATACTTGACGCAGCTTGCAGATGTGGGGCTGAATCACCTCTAAGCCAAAGAGCTTGGTATGTAAAGCTGAAAAAGACATGGAGAGGAGGGAAATGTATTCAGATGTGGATTGGCTATATGTATTTTTTATTCCACAAATAGCATGTCTTGAAGTGTTCAAGGCCAGGTTGAATGGGACTTTGGGCAACCCAGTCTAGTGGAAGGTGTCCCTGCCCATGGCAAGGAGGTTGTAACCAGAAGATCTTTAAGGTCCCTTCCAACCCAAACCATTCTATGATTCTATGTTGATGCAGGTATTCTGCTTACTACCTTGAATCTGGGTGCACTGATCACCACCTTTCATTTCCCCTCATGAGAAGTACACCACTGAATCAAGTTCCCAGTACAGATAGCCACTGAAGAGTTGCCTTCTTCAAAAGTCCTCTTCTTCAGTCTGAACAGTCATGATCTGACCACATTCCTGCTGCGGAATGTTGGGAAGGTCGTCAGGGGCACAGATTGCTGACATCAATTAATTTGCAGATGCCCTGAATCTCCACAGATCATGTTTGCTTCTGCTTACCTGATGGAGTCACTTTTCTGGTGGGAAGCTGCTATGATCCCTCCTCCCTTCTTTCAGGATGTCAGCAAAGTATCTTACCATTCATACTTGGCTCACAGCAGCAACCTTACTCAAAGCTGAGTAGCTGTAAGGATATACTGCAACCTTATCGCCTCCTGAGGCATCAGGTGTTTCATCAATTATTCAGACCCTGAAATTGCTAGATACAAAGCTTAACAGGCACTTAAGAGGAAACAGGAGCTCTCAGTGCATATCCAACTACTTCTTTAGCACTCCCAAGTGACTCTTCTGTTCTCTCCATGGACCATTAACTATTTCGCCAGTGCCGGAATTGTACAAGTGGAGACTGAAGTTGATAATTCCAGGTGCACATCTGGAGACCCTCCTGGGTGATCTGACAGGATAAAGGCTGTGGGACCAGAGTGCACAACTATCTTGCACTGCTTGTGCAACGATGCCAATCTGTTCTTGAACTTCAACAAGACATGATTTTGTAACATGTATTGAAATACTTCCCAGAAAATAAAAAAATGCTAAATAAGTGTCAGCCATCACCATTACTTCCAGGAGTGACTGCATCTCCCAAAGAGAGCCCTGCAGGAATGATGGGCACCCCAGCACTTGAATGAGTCTGCAGATCCAAGCTGGGAGTCTCACTGTCTCAGCCCATCCCCTGGAAGTTTTCTGGTGAAAGTACAGCCGGACATGAAAAGGGAAAGGAGTCTCTTGCTATAATGCATCCTGCCTCAAAGCTGGGAACACAGTCTACTCTAGCAGGCTTCCTGCAGCAAGTCGCTTCCCAGGCCTGAAGCACTCACCTGTCAAGTCCCTAGGTCAGGCAGAGGAGGAGGCAAGAGAACAGATTTTGAGTGGTGTCTTCAGTTCAAGAGGAAGAATATGTTATCTCAGCTGCTCATTCCTGCTGTTTTGCTGGCTTCAGCATCACACTAAAACAGCCCATCTGCTCCAAGCCCTGCAGCCGTGCAGCTGCCCCATGCTTGGCTCCTGGGAATGAGAGACCACAGGCTGGGTGGTGATGGGGAAATAAGTTGTTAATAGCAATAGAGAGGAGACAGGCAAAGTCTTCCTCAGCATAAGCACATCTGCTTCTGCAAGGTTTTTGTGAGGAACCCTCCCACATACACCACTTGTGTTCTGGGGGCTCTGGGGGCTCCCTCCCCTCTGGCTGATGTCTTTGCAATGCCTGCCCACAGAAGGGAGGCAGGCAGACTCCCTCTGTCTGACTGTTGTGCTCTTTTAAACCTGGTGGTGTCTATGAAGCAGACTTTTGTTTCAGCTCAGTGTCTATGAAGTAAACTTCTGTTTCAGCTCGTCTGAGAGAGCTGAGCACAGTGCGTGCTCTCAGTATGAGAGCTGAGCACATGAATTACACAAAGGACCTAGCTGTCCCTGGTGGCAAAGATGAAAGGGTCCCTTATCAAAGCTGGGAGAAGAGCGAGCATTTGCCTGGAGGCATCTGGGCATGTCACAAAATAGAGGGTGAAAAAGGAGCAAGCAGATCTCACAGCAACTATGGTTCACTCCACTTCGTCAGTCTGCAAAATTGGTGGGAAAAGTTGTATACACACGGTCTCCTTGCTATGTTCCTCATACTTCCACTTTCCTCCAGTCTAGCCTCTTCTTCCTAAGATAATACCCAGCAGATCCTGGGGATCACCAGGTACAGCAACAGTAGGAAGGAAGGAACTGCCTGGCTGCATTCAGACTGCTTGATTCCAGAAAACATTGGAGGGGAAAAAGATGGACTGCTGCAGCTCACTTGTCTGAAGTGTAGAGCAAGATCCTGACCATGGACTGGTGAGCACAGCTGCCTGTGGAGGCTCTTCTTCACAGCTGCTTCACCAGAATAGGTCTCAAGTCCTGCCTTGGACTTGGTCTTGGTAGTGCAAAATCACGGTCTGGCATCTACCTTCTGTAGGGCCTTAGGACCATAATCCAGACAGTCCATTCTGGGGTTTGAGATTAGTTTAGATGCTCCAATCTACAGTGCTCAACTTTAGCAGAGTGGTGAGTGATGCAGGCTGCCAGGTGAGAAGAAAGAGGTTGGTTGTCTAACAAAGACCAAGACTGGCTGTCTTCCTACTTAGGACAAACAGGAGTCTGACTGCACCAAACCACTCTCTGGGCCTCCTTTGGAACCCTGTCTGGACATGCCAAGCCTCTGTGCAAGTGTTGTTTTCTGGCAGCTGAAGCTGGGGCCAGCCCCGTAAAGGCTAATTCACATGCCTTCTGTGCCCCTGCCCCACATGCCCACCAGAAATGGTGCAGAAATTGTCCCACAATTGCTCATTAAATTAAGGGCAAGATGGTGCTGCATTTGGGAAGATTAGGGCCACAATAAAAGCAGCAGAGTTGGGCTGTGTTCCTGCCCACAGAAGCTGTCCACCTTGCACTGGGGGAGTCAGGGCTTTGCAGATGCATCCCCACCGGCACGTCCCAGCCTGCTTGCCAGGAGCTGCACAGAGAAACAAAGCAGCGTTCATTTCAGTGCTGAGCACCCTGGGCTCCCTCTGCCCTCCTGGGGACTGAGTCAGAGGCAGCACAGGGCTCATACAGAGCTGTGGCTCTGACGAGTGACCAACTCTGAACTTACCCCTGAATCACCCTTTCCCCTTGCTCTGCTGAAATCACGTTTCCTTCTGCTGCTGCAGCCAGCTTTCCCTGACCAGAGACTTTGTACCTTTAGTACCTTTTCCCTCCCAACAGAATTTCACTGATGACGGGTTGTTTTTTTTCCTGTTAAAAAGACAAAACCAAGGATTTGATCCTACTGTCTAGTTTATCTATTCAAGTTCAGCCAGGAGCACAACACTGCTGTCTGAGGAGGGTCTGCCTGTCTGCGTTTATCTAGATTGTGTTGTTGGAGGTTTGCTTGGAGAGCTCCCAAAAGTCAAGGTCAACCTCTGTGACTACATAGGTAGAATCAGTGGCTATGGAAAGGTCATAACTACTTTCTTAGAACTGGATGGACAGAAGAGGAGCTGCTCAACTGCATTCAGACTGGGATATATCTCATCCTGCTCCATGACTTCAGACAGGCTACATCCTGTGTGTGTTTTTGTATGGGGGGTCCTTGCTAGAAGCAAAAGGACAAGCCCTAGATAAGGGGTGGTACAGGTTGTTCTCAGTCTCTAGAGATGAAGGTCTTCTCATAATGTCCAGGAGAGCTTCTTTCCACAGCTATATCCTCCCTTTCTTTCTGGGAAGATCTCTAAGGGTGCACATCCTTAGCCTTTACAAGGATCTCGGGATAAAAACAAGATATTGAGGCAGGTCTGGAGTATTAGTCAACAGGAGACATTTCCAACAAATATGTTTTTTTCTTGTAATGCAAATTCCTCCCATTTGAAAGGGAGAAAGAATCTCTATGTCGAGAGGTGTATGGACAGACAGATGCTGTAAATTACCACACATACTGGTTATGGAGGGAGTCATGCAAGGAGCTGGAGCGTTTGCATGAATTATCGTGGCACAGATGACAGAGCAAATGGGACCTTCTCTGTATCCAGACAGTGCCTTAACAGAATCCCACAGAATCACAGAATCACAGAATCCTAGGGGTTGGAAGGGACCTCGAAAGATCATCTAGTCCAACCCCCCTGCCAGAGCAGGGTCACCTAGAGTACATCACACAGGAATGCATCCAGGCAGGTTTTGAATGTCTCCAGCCAAGGAGACTCCACAACCTCTCTGGGCAGCCTGTTCCAGTGCTCTGTCACTCTCGCAGTGAAAAAGTTTCTCCTGATATTCACATGGAACCTCCTATGCTCCAGTTTGCAACCATTGCCCCTTGTCCTATCATTGGTCGTCACTGTAAAAAGCTTTGCTCCATCGTCCTGACACTCACCCTTTACATATTTGTAAACATGGATGAGGTCACCCCTCAGTCTCCTTTTCTCCAAGCTAAAGAGACCCAGCTCCCTCAGCCTTTCCTCATAAAGGAGATGTTCCACTCCCTTAATCATTCTGGCATTGTGCTGCATATACCAGCATGGAGGGGCCATAGCAAGGCAGGATGAACCCCAGTGGGCATCTCCATCTCATGATGGAACATTGCTGTGCAGGAGCAGGGCTTGGAGGCTGCTAGTGGGGTAAAGAATGCCAGTGGGCTGCTAGTGGGCAAAGAGATCAGCAAGGTAGCTCAAGCACCATCCTGCTCAGTAAGCAAGAAGGGGACAAGCACTAAGGTCCTTCCCATCATTGACCCTGGGATTACTGGGTGCTTCCCAGTCCTGTTGACATGGGTCAGTGACTGCCTCTCTGGGAAAACATTTGTGTCCTCTGAGCTGGGACTGGGAAATGCAAGCTCTGGAGAAGCTGTTTGGTCCCTGAGGGCATGCTCTCCCCACTGGGCTTGACAAGGGAGGGGGACGTGCTGGAGCACAGGTGCTTGGAAACTCGCTCAATTCATGATGCTGTTTGTTTTCTGCTTTGCTAAGCTGTAAACAAACACATGCCTGGCTGAAAGAGTGGTAGGCACCATCCTGCCTGCTTGCCTCCCTCTGCCTACAGTGGACAGGAGGTCTCCAGGAGGTGTGGGGAAACTGAGGACCTGTTTACAGTTGGGCAGAGTGTCTGGACTGAAGGCAAGCAGGACCATGGTTCGAGAGGTGATAGGCAGGGGAAACCTGCTCCTAGCCTGATCTCGTGGTCAAATCTGCTGTGAATTGCCATGATGGCTCCTGCATTAGCTGTAGGCAGGCACCTTTGCAGCACAGCAGCTTGGGGAGCTGGCACAGGGGAGCAGAGCTGCTGCCCATGGTGGCATTCAGGGGCTGTGAAAACACAGCTGGGCTTGGGGCTGAGAATCAGACACCCCATCTGTCCTGTAGGGAAGGATATAGTCTGTCCACATTGTCCCCTGCAAAATGTTTAAGTATGGGAAAGGGATGTGATTAAGCAAAACGGTATAATGAATCAAATGTGAAGTTGGCAAAAAGCCCATGGACTCCCCATTCTTGATTTTTAAATGCCAGACTCTGCACCCTCCCTCTACTCTGTTCCAGCTGCATGTTGGATGGGCCTTTGTTCTTCTGAGATAGCATAAACGTAATGTTATGGAGCATGGAAATTTTTTTATCCCTTTTTTGAATTCTTTGAACCACACCCTGTTGTCCACACATAGAAAGCCTGTTATTGGCATAAACAACCTCTGAGGGATTTTTCCATGAAAAGGGGTGACAGGATTTTGTTCCATACACACAGCATCAGAGATGGAAGTCTTGTATCATTCATCTTTCTATGCCAACACTTTCTCTAATTAGACTGTGGATCAAATGAGCAAAGGAGCTCAAGCATAACTCCATTGCAAGTCTGCTTCTACCATATCACCATCTGCTCTCTATGTACACAGACAGGTGGGGATATGCTGGAGAGAAGGAGCTGTAGCTGCCTTCCTCCCATTAGCACTCGCATTCCTCATCACAAGGCAGACATGACCATACCATTGCATTTACCCCACTGCCTGCATGCCCCAGGTCCCCCCAGCCAGCACATCGTCCCCGAGGAGTCCAGCCATGTGTCCACTTCGCCTCTTTAGAGTACAGTCTTGTTGCTTCTCTGCTGGTCCATTCCCTCCATCCCCAAATTCATATACATGCCAGACAGGTCAGATGGCAATGGATCATAAATCAATTTGTGCAATTGGCTTTGCTGTGTCAGGGGATATTGCTTCAAGCCCACCCTCATTTGATGGTGGTTTAGGAGATCAGGGGTGGAAATGTGTTTGTTTCTTTGATTTTTTAAACCACTGTAAAATCCCAAGAAAATTCCCTGTAGCCAGATACAAATAGTTTTCACGGGTTTACTGTAGGAGAAACATTGCCAATCAAAACTTACCATGTTGCTGGTTACGTCCCCAGAAGGTCCCAGCAACAGCAGGGAACTGGAGGCTTTGATTCCCTTGATCCCTTTCACTATAGCCTCCCCACCGTAACGAAGCAGAAAGAGAGTGTCCCTTAGCAATTAGCTGGCTCGCAGCACAGCACTGAACATGCTCAGTGCCTCTCTAAAGCCAATGGGGATGCCTCGTGAGTAGAGGTGGGATAGTGGTGCTTTCCAGACTCTGACCAGAACTCCGTTTTCACGCTATTGATGAGCTCTCTGAACCCTCCTGCTTTGTAATTACTGAAGCGGTGGCTGCAGGAAGGGGCCTGTGCAGTGACCCTGTGACTGGACCCAGGGGACCCTGCACACCAAGCTGAGATCAGTTTAAGGCATGTAGAGATAAAGTTCTCTGCAGCCAGGAGTGGAAAGCAGCCGAGAGGCTTTAATTGTCTTACCCCGCATATGTTAATGTATGAAGCATCATTCGAGGCTGTGAAAGAGTAAGTATGTCCCATCATGGCATGAAGACAACTTACATTCCTAGAAATTATGAGTCAGTACAAGCTGATCTTATTTCTCCATCTCTATCTGTGCTACGATTATTTTTCCACCCTCTGCTTTCTAGCTCTCAGAGCAGTGACTTTCCCCCACAGCACTGTAACTGAGCACACCAGCCCGACATTGACTGCGGTTCATTAACATCTATTTAAATAAAGAGGGAGAGAAACCTGTGCTCGTTGCGGGGATTATGAACAGTAATAGATGCTTTCTGGGGACTGTCATTTGCTCCTGGGATTTGCCTGCACTAAACTTTGGCCTTTTAGTTTGTGATCAGTGGTGTTAACACTAAACCATCCTTAAGGAAGTGCTCAGAGCCCCTGTTAGAAAGGTGAGAGCTCTTTTCTCACTGGCCTGGTTTTAGCCCTCATATTGGGTCTGCAAGTGACTCTGCTATCTCCTCACTGTGTATCTCTTTCCATCCACCAGACATCTCTTGCCATGAATCAATTTCTTCTTATCTCAATCTATCTTGCCTGCACTTGAAATGCTGTGGGAATTTCTATGGTGGCTTTCAGGGCTGGATTCCCAGTTGGGTGCCAAACCGAAACTGGAGCTGCGGCCAGGATTTCTCCTGGATAGCTGATCCCCTGAGATTGCCCCGTGCTAGAGCAGGGATCCTGCAGGAGCACAGGAGGGAGTGGCAGTGACACCAGGCTGCACGCAACCCTGCGACCAGCTCAGCTCCTGGCTCTGGATCCCAACAGCCTTCCCTACCCATCCCATGGAGCTCTGTTGCACTTGGCACAGCATCCCATCTCCCAGTGTGCAGCATCATCCTCCCTTTGCTTACTAGCCACTCTGACTGTCTGCCTTCCATCTGAGCCACATAAATTGAGCTGTGTCTCAGCCTTTCCCCACCCTATCACCCCTCATTAACCCCCCCCCAGCTGCCCTGCAGAGAGCTCTTGAAGAAACCTCTACCTTCTCTGCACAGACTGTGCCCATGGCCCTGCCATTGCAGACCTTGCGTCACTCCCAGTGCTGCCTGTGCTGGCTCTTCTGGATCAACACTTCTATTCAACGCGACAGTGAAATTACCATCCCATGGAAACTGAGAGAAGACCTTTTCTTTTTGTGAGAAGGTAACATTTAAAGGCATCCCTTGGGCTACTCTATCTGGCAGCCCAGCTGGTGCTCTTTTGTGTGAGTGCCACTCTTCTGAAATGCCAGCTCTGGTCTTAAAGGCAGCCAGCAGAAGGTACAGCTCACTCTCCCTGTAATTGATTCCTCATCACTCCTCACTGGCCTCTATTCTCCCTTTTGATTGGGAAGAAGGAATAATACAGATTACAAGACAAATGCAAAGATTGCCTTGTATGGGGAGAGGTAACAACAGAACAGGATTGTTGGTGCCATGGGATTTCCCTTGTGTTTGTCTGCCTCTGGTCAGCTGGAGAGATTTATCAGCAGATAGACAGTCTGTCTTTGTGTGTGCCTCACCAGCAGGTGCACTTAGGAAATACCAGACACATCTGATGGGGGAGACAGGGAAGGGGTGAATACAACAGAAATAGGTAACAAAACTGGCCAGCTGCATTTGGACTCTGTTACAGGAAACCTAGGCATGATTGTAGTATAAAGCCAGGCAAAAGGGGTGGCTGCAACAGCTGGCCCTGGAGAACATCCCAGATGGACCTTTCACATCTCCACTGATGGAGGCATGGGGGTTGGAGAGCAGGTCCCACTTTGGTTCTTCTTCAGTTTGTGACCACTGGAAATGCAGAAGAGCACAAGCGCTTCTGTTCCTTAGTGTCTTCTTGCTCAAGTCTTGTAAAATGTTTGCTATGTTTCTGAGTTCCCCTCTAAGTGAGTGAGTGCTATTATCCTTCTTGATCATCATCATTGTATTATGTCAGCAGATAAAAGCAGGTAAAAGCAGTTTGCTAAGGATCACATGGCAAGTCAGTTCACAGCTGTTAATGGGCTCCTCACACCCCACACATGTGTGGACTGTGCATTGACCACCTCCTGCAAAGAGGGATTTGAATATATAGTCTGTGCTCTAGGAGAGGCACCTTAAAGCATGAGGTGGCTGGTTTGGTCTGAACTTGTGTGATGTGCTGAAAGCTACACAGATAGTTAATAAGGCTTGAGATGGATATTGCTGGATTGCATGAAGGACACATAGTGGGCAGGTGTGAATTCACTAGAGGTCAGGAGCTACGGATGTCAATATCCACATAGATTCCACCTCCTCTCTTAGCTTGAGAGTTAATCTATGGATTTTCATGACTGTAAGTGGGATCCTGGAACAACATTTGATTTTAGGGCAGTGGGATGAACCCAATGCTTTCTCTTGGAAAACACAAAGCCCTGCAGCACTTGTTCCATCATGCACTTGGCTTTTGGGGCCAGACTGAAAAATGGAGATGAAGAAGCTCTGAGCAATTGGAAAGATGACTTGGAGTATTCTGTAGTCCAGGACTGCAATGTTTTATGGCTCTGGCTGGAGCTCAGATCTGAAGGTTCATTTCCAAGTACCTCCATCACAGGCTACAGACCCTTACACTTGACTGGCAGCCTGTGGCAGACTGACTGGAGTAAGGTAAAAGACCTGCAAAATCTTTAACATCTGCAACACCGTGGACCCAGTTCTGATGGAGTAGAGGCCTCATCCTTGTTTAGTTTGGAGTCCTGGAGTCTCAGCCATACCTCCCAAAAGCACATTCCCAGTGCCAACATTACTGGGAAAGGGAGATGTTGTGGTTCTTTCCCAGCCTCGGGGAGGCTCTCTAACTTAGCAGGGATAGCAAGTAGGGCTATGAGATCTGACTCCCCTTCACAACTCTGACTGATCTGTAAGACAGTCATAGGCATGCTGTTCATCTGTTTTGACCTTCAATTTTCCATGTGTAGACAGGGGTGGTGAAACACTGCATGTTGTGGGCAGATAAGAGAGCTTCCTTTCCAATTGCAAACCAGTTGAAGAATGCCTGCTCATATTCAGTATTGTTCTATTAGGGAATTCAGGGGCCAGAAGGCTGAAACTTTTTTCTTGATGCTGCAAGGACATAGAGCTGTCAGCCAGGATATGCTCAGGCTTGCCTTGGGTTTAGGCCAGGCATTCATAGCCAGTGCTTTAGGGGTACTAATTTGCATTCCAGATGCTTCTCTGGGTCTCTTTCTATCTCACCCTCACTTTTTTCCTAGGGCATCAAAGTTCATTTGCTGTCTGATTTGTCCCAGTGCTGGCTGCTCAGCCAGGCTCTTGCACAGCAGATCCTAGCTGGAAATCCCCAAATGAGGTTAGAATAGATAATGGTTGTTTTTAATCTGTGCTTGCTAACAGCTTCATATTAATTCTTTGTTCATTCTCAATCCCTCACCTCACTGTCTCTAGTGTCTATAATTAGCTGCTCTGAATGCACTCCTGTTTGACATTGATCTATGGGGTTCCTGTGTGGGCCATCAGTTTGGCCAAGGACCTCTGTGAGGACTAGGTATCCTTCTTAGACTTTCCCTCATAGGAATCTCCTGAGGGCAGGGAGGACACCAAAAAAAAAAGTGACTCCAAGTTGGTTTTGCCAGAGGCTCCCATAGTGACTTCTCTCGTCCTTGGCACCTTGTTTCCAGGAGGGAGATTCCACTTGCTTACCTCTGTCTCCCCAAGGTTGTGCAGTGCCAGCTGGTTTCAAGAGAGAGAGAGACAAGTTATTTCACTCCTTATCTTGGGTTGTGGTGTGCATCTCAAACTGGGTGCCACCGGGGAAGGAAATTGGATATGCTCCCCCTGACCCATCAAACCTTCATCTCGTTTTCTCAGCTAGCCTTGGTGCTAATGCTTCTGAATATTTCCAGGCAATAACATGCCCCTCTTTCCTCAGTTCACTACATTATACACATATTTCATTATTTTAACATTTTCTTGTAAGTCAGCCACTCAGAATCTAAACATTTCATCATCTTTATTATGCATCTCTGAACTCCCTGTGATCTATCTCTCGCTTTCTGACAGCCAGGCTCTTGACAGGGATACTTCCAGGTCCCTGTCCTTCACACAGTGCCCCCATGGCTGATGTGCCAAGAATGAAGAATTTCAGGGGATCAGGTAGGAGGGAGGTTATATAGGAAAGTCTCTTTCCGTGTGTCTTCCCCTTGACCTCTTGCTGCTGCCTCTCAGAAGGGCATACCCGGGTGGGAATACAGCATCCTAAGCACAGACAGACTATGGCCATGTAAATAAGGGTTATTATTGCCTCTCTGCTCTCAGGTGTAATATGTCTGTGTATGGAGACTAGAAACGCTGATGAGCAATGATGTGACTAGATTTGTGATTAATTTTTTGGTTCACCAGCTGAATTGAAAAAAAAAGAGAGAGAGAAAAAATGTTGCAGGTCAACCCTGAGTGAATGTTTGAGGGTTTTTCACTGAAACAAAACAGGAAAAAAATCAGCTGAAGGGGTTACTAAAAAGATGCTTCAGGAAAGCAAACTAGGATGGTTTCATTTGTGGGTGGAGAGCAGGGGGCTGTGACACTGTTTTCAAAGTGAGAACTGGAAATGCTCTGAGATTTGTTGGCTTTGGCTTTGGTTTAATGGCAGTCAAAAAATTTTGGGAATTGCTTTGTTTGAAAGAATTTGAAGTTGGTGTTGATTCACAGGGTCTTTGTGTCCCTCTGAAAACATGGGGCTAGGATGGTACAGGCAGTGTGGTACAGGCAATGCTGCTGAGTGCTAGCGAAGAACAGCTGCTGACTCCAAGGCTGCTTCCAGGGCAAGTGGCGATGGAGGACACAGGTTGTATTTTTGCAGCTGATGACCAGTGCCAGGGCAGGGAGAGCGCTCTAAGCTGCATAGCAAATGTCAGGTGCAAGTAGCGAATGGGGAGAGGCAAACCTGTGTCCTGAGTTCCCCAGTTCAAATGGGATGTAAAGAAACTAGTGTGGGTCCAACCGAAAGACATCAGGATGGTCAAGGGCCAGGAGCAGAAGTCCTGGGGAAGAGAGTTTGAGAGAGCTGGACTTGCTCGGTCTGGCAAAGAGAAGGCTGCTACCAGCCCTTGACCCTCAACTGTCTGAAGCGTGATTTCAAAGAAAATGAAGCCAAAATCTTATCAGTAGTATCAGACAATGTAAGGGAACTGCAGCCACAACTGGTAGCACTGGAAGTTCACATTGGACATTAGGAAAAGTTGATTTCCTCAGGAGATTTCAAGACTTGGCCAGACAAAGCCATGTTCCCCTCTTGTAGCGCAAGAGACAGCTTCAAGCAGGAGGTTGGATGGGATGCCTCTGGAGGTCCCTTGCAGCTAGCATCTCTGCCACCCCCTTCTTGTGCCACCCCAGACATGCTACAGACTGCTTCTTCCTCATCCTGTCCACTCTGTCTTCATCTGGGACTGCATCCTCCCTGAATAGCCCAGATGGATGAAACATTGCTAGTGGCACTTGCATGTCAACCAAGGATAAAGCCGGGTCCCTCAAGAGGGGGTCTGCAGGCTGTCCCTGAGCCGGCTGGGGCATACAGCTGTGGCTCAAGGCTGACCCCCAGAGCTACACCAGGGGCCAGCCCAGCAGGTAGGGTTTCTCTCTTACAGGCTCCTTGAACCTGCTAGTTCGCGTGCGGAATAAGGGAGCCATCGACACCCAGGTCTGGTCGCTCAGTGGGAACCGAGGGAACATGTGGCAGCAAGCACACGTGCCCATCAACCCACCTGGGCCATTCCAGGTAAGTCAGGTCCACAACCAAGGAGCCACTTGTCACCTGTCCTGTTCATTTGCCGTGGGCTATAGGAGAATTCTGAGCAGATATCTGCCTCTGTGACACAGGGGCTGGTCAGGCACAGGGAGGACACTGGGAGCTCTTCATCCTCAGGGTCACTGGGGCAAGGCAAGAGCTTGGTGGATGCACAGAACTCAGATCCACTTCTCTCTGAAGCCATCCAACATCGCTGTGTGCAAGCATCAGTTTGGCACTATACATTTTCTGATTATTGCTGATCTGGAAGCTGCTTGTCAAAGAGCTCCTTCTGGTACCAGGTCTGTGTGACACGTCTATTGGTGTTGAACAGCTGGGGCATGCTGGCCTGTTGGTGTAAAGTGACTTTGAGTGCTAGAGGTTTCTTCTAGCGTGAGCTGCAAGAGCCCATCCCCACTGTTCCCCTGGTTTAGGACTGTAGGGCAGCTTGTGAACATGAACTGGGCACTCTGTATCTGCTCATCAAGTCGTTTATGAGTACCCAGGAAGTGGGCTGCTATGGTACTGGTTGTTTATTGCTGATGGTTTTGTCCAATATGCTACTTTGCTGTTGTAGGGTTGTCTGTGAGACCTGAGTCTATGCAGGCTGGTGTGTTGTGGCACTCTGGCAAAATGCCCAGCGTGCTTTTGGGTACTTTAAAATAATAAATAAGAATTTAGTTACTCTTGCAAGGGCTGTTCAGTATTGGTTGGTTAGTGCAGCACACTTAATAAAGCAGAGCTCTACATGCTCATTTATTATTCTAGAAACACTCCCTAAGCATTGGAGTCTGGCTTTCCAGGTGAGTACTGGAAAACCATGAAGGAATCATTCACCTGGGGACCTGATAAGATTTGGTCTATGCCTTGCTCACCTCTGCAGAGCCCCACAGTGCTGGAAGGGTCCTCCACAACTGCAGCCTCACACTGAGCTCTGTCCCATGCTCTGTTTGCAGATCATCTTTGAAGGTGTCCGGGGAACAAGCTATGAAGGGGACATTGCCATCGATGATGTCACTCTGAAAAAGGGGGACTGTCCAAGGAAGCCAATTGGACCCAATAAAGGTGAGAGTGTGTGTGCCTCAGAGAAAAACAATCAGTGGGAGTGCATACCTGAATGCACATGCTAGGGATGCACAGCTAATTTCAGAACAAATTGACGTGTTGGTGGGACTCAACAAGATGGTTGATTCCATCAGCAAAAATCAGCAGAGGGGCTGTCAGACTCTTTAAGTTGTTCTTTACAGTCATGAGTTAGCAAGAGCTCAGAGGAACAACCAAATCCTGTAGGGACTGTGCTGCCAGACACCAACATGCTGAAGTCTGCACGAGGATATTAGGTTGGAGGTGTCCCCAAGCAGCAAAAAGGCTTCTGCAATATCTCTTTTCCTGGAAACCCTAGGTATGGCAGCTTTGGAAAGGGAAAGACATTCTGCAGGCTCTAATGGCCTCTGCAGCATTAAGTCAGTCCTTCTCCAGGAAAAAAAAATCTGCCTTTTGGGTCCTGGAGCCAGGGAGCACTGGACTTCTTCCCATTGACCTCTGAGCAGAGAGGCACAGCCAAACAGGGTATTGCACATGCAGGATGGGAGCAAGCTACCCAAGGTTTATCACCTCCCTCCCAGTCCTGACAGTATGCAGATATTAGTCCTTGGGTGGGAATCACTGGTGTGCCTTGTGCCTTAGTCCCATCTGTGCCCTTGGCGTCATGCCTCAGGTGGGCAGGAGAGCCCATGTTCAGAGTATGCAGACAGGCAGACAGGCACTTCTGAGCAGGGTTCAATTTGTCTTACTTATTTCTGAAAGAAAAAAAAATCTTAGTGAGGAAGACTCACTTTCAGCAATTTTCTTAATTCCAAAGGTGTAGAAGGAAACAAAACATCAGAAAGTCAGAACACCCTAAAATTTCAAAGTTTCAGGTGCAGTTAAAGGTCTGTTTCAGCCCAGGATGGCCAAGGTGTAACCAAAACATAAGCAGAGCCTTTTGTTTGACTCTAGTTCATCTCCTGGGGAAGAAAAGAGGGTTTGATTGCAGCAGTAACTAAGATTTAACCTTTTTTTCATGAGCTGGAAAAGAAATAATTTTGGGAAGACTTGACCATGTCCAGGGAAGACTAGAAAGATCTTCCAATAGATCTGGGAGGTGCTTTGTGGTTCAGGGTGGGGGGAGGAGCTAAGACACTGACATGTGGTGACTTGTTTGATGAGGTCTAGATCCATCCCATCACTAATTCTCTTTCTCTCTTCTTGACTGGCAGCGGTTGCTCTTCCAGGAAGCAGTGTCCCCGTCCTGCACAGCCCTTGTCTTTCTGGCCCATTGACTTTCTTCCTTTATGTGCTGCTCAGATGATGGCAAGCGAGCGCTCCTGTCTTCGGACCGAGACATTCCTGTTCCTTTCCTACTCAGCCACCTCTGCTCCTCTTCCTCCCCTCCTCACTGGCACACCAAAGTGTCCATACGTTACCAAAGACTGACAGGCATGACCACGCAAAGGGATCTGGTTCAGAACTGGAGCACTCCTTGAGAAAGTCATAATGTCTAGAACAAAATTAAAAAAAAATAAAGACAAAAGATTTTTTAAAAGCACGTGCACGAGAGAGAGAGATGAAGGAAGAAAATAAACAGAAACACACGGAAAAGAAGGAATGAAAGACAAAAAATAGGAATGAAGAAACATGAATATCAAATGAAAGAGGAAAAAAACACCCCCATGTTTCCTTGGGAATGTCGGACAGGGCTTCCTCAGGGAAGTGAGAACTTGTTTTAAACAAACAAACAAAAATATATTAAAGCACAAATTTCTACCAGAACAGTTACCTTCTTTACTGCAGAGCCCACAGCTTAGTGGATGATATACTGCAGTACTCCCCTTGTTTCCCCATGTTTCCCGCTGGCTGGGGCTGCCCCGCTCCGGCTGCAGCTCCCTGCAGTTACGCCAGCTTGGCCATGGGGCAGCAGCCGCCCCACGTGCTGGTGGCCAGAGCATCTTGCTTGCGCCACATGTGCTTCAGTATCTCCATCCATCCACATCTTCCAGGCTCTCATGTATTTAATTGCTCCCTGTGTGGTTTGCTTTGGCCTTTTCCCCACCGCTCTGTGCTTCTCACCCGCCAGCCTGAAGAAGATGGAGCAGGAATGGACCCATCATATGGACCACACTGAGTGGTGGAGAAGTCCCGGCTGGATCCGGCTGCAGCATTGGCCTCTGAGCACCTCTTTCTCTCTCTCAGCACTCTTGCTGGGTGGAGAAACTGTGAAAGCAGGTCTGAGCTGCAGACAGAAAGGTGTCTCTGTGGGATGGAGGGATGGGGTGGGGTGGGATTGGGTGCGAAGGGGGGAGCAGTTGCACATTGGTCCCCCTGTGACTGGAATGACAGTCGCCTCCACCCAAAGCTTCTTTGCCTCTCTTTCGCTACCTATTTATTTTGGTCTTTTTGGATTATGAGGAGAATCAGGTGTTTAAACCTTCTGCAGCCAGACAGCGGGTCCCGTGCGAATGACCTAGCCCCTGGGCCAGCAGTTCCGGCAGCTCCAATACTGCCTCTCACCTTCTGAGGCCTTTTAGCACGCACAGTAGGACAGCTGCAGTGCGGGCAATGTGTGGCAGCAGCATCGCTGCTCAGGGGAGACCTGGCTGAGGTTTGTCACCTTGTGCAGTCTCGGAGGCACTCGGCTTCCACTGCTGAAGCAGTGCGTGGAGGAGCAGAAGGGAGGAACAGGCAGGAAAGTTCCCCACGAAGGATGGAGGCAGAAAGCTTGAACCAAGAGGGGTTTTGTGTTGAACTGTGGCCACGTTTGCCACTGAGAACAGGGGAACAGGGGTGGGGGTAATTCACCTTTTCCTGCTAGCATCGTGAAAGCGTAAAGCTGGCGTGTCTCTCTGCTGCACGCCTGCAGCAGGTCTGGTCTGACGAACCCCCAGGAGAAGGGTCTGCCCTGCACTGGCCAAATGGGAGCTGCAATAACCTTGCTGCAAGTGAAGGATCTCTGGGCACACACAGGGCAGTGTTAGCCACACAGTACTGTGAACTGGGGTTTACTAGCCCACACAGTGGCAGTTCAGTGAAGTGGTACTCTTCCCTCAAGGGACACCCCATCCAAGCTCTGTATCTGGAGCACTACAGATATATGATGAGCTAGCTCTCTCACCAGAGCCCCCAGTACCCATGACTCCCTACATGTTTCTCATTAATGTATCAGCTTCTCTGAGACAACTGTGTGTGTCTAAAATCACCTGAATGTATTTGCTGCCTCCTGCATTCCTCAGTTTCCAGCAACAGCTGGTGCCTCATTTCCTCCACTGATGGATGGGGAAAGCTCTTGTTTAACTCCCAAGAGACTGAGTTTGAAGTCTTGAAACCCATCACTCTCTAGCTCCTGGAAGGGCACTAATGCTCCCCAGCCACCATCAGAGAGAGAAAGGACATCAGCTCTGAGGGACAAGGGGACCACCTTCACAGGAGGCCTTGCAAGACAATGAGGGGATAGTATGGGTCTCCCTTGATCCTGTTGCTTTTCTCCACTTCCAAGAATGAGGACTGTGTCTTTTCTGTCTCCACTCCTCCAGCCAGAGCCCAGACCTCAATTACACTGCATATTTGACCATGAGACCTGTGGCTGTCTCTTAGGGCCAGGTGGTGTTGTAGGATGCTGTGGGTACCAGCAGCAATTCTGCTTCTTGCTGTCTGTTGTTATTTTCATGGGCAGCCAGTGCCACCATCGTATTTTAGCTGAGTTTGTTCAGTCCTATGCTCTTCCTTTCCTCCATGCTTGTTGGAGGCCAGAAGTCACCACCCCAATCCTGGTAACAATCCAGTTACACTCCTGGGAGAGAGACAGTGCTTTCCAGGGGCCCTTGGGTGCTTCATGATAGCTCCTGATCTGTCAGCAGCAAAACATTTGTGTTGCTGGTTCCAGGGGACTTCTGCTGGGCGGGAAGTGGAGAGTGGAGCATTTCTCCATCAGTAAGAGATAGCCCAGGGCAACCATCTCACCTTCTAGGCTGGAGGCAGAGACCCATGTGGCCTTGCTTCTACTGGCTGCTTAGCCAGGGTTGCACATGTTTTGCTAGGGTTCGGTGAGCAGCAGACATGCTGTGGGGCTCAGGATGTTCTGAAGGTTGAGGATCACAGACAAAGCATTATCTGTGAGGCAAGTGTCAGCAAAGGGGCATCATGTTTTTAGAAAGGGACACCTGCAGGGAGGGTGTCAATGCTGCCAGCTCCTACAAGGAAGGATGGCAAGTGCCTCACCAAGCCAACCCCCAGCACAGGTGGCAAGAAGCCAGCTGGTGGCAGTCAGTCCAGGGCAGAGCAAGCAGCTCACCCCAGCTGGGGGTGAAGCCATCTCTTACTATCAGGCCTGTGCCCATCAGCTTAAGTAAAAGTCTCAGGGAGCCTGTTGCCACTTAGACCTCTGTTTCTTTATCTCTGGCTGGAACACAGCTGGTGGTGAGTTTGGGGGAAAGTCATTAACCCAAGTGCCTCAGCTTGTCAGAAGTACAGAGGATGAAAGGAGAGACCTCATTTCCCTGACATATGGGCTGAGAGAGTGTAGCAGAGGAAAGAGGCACTTCAGCAGCAAGAATGAGAAGCTGTGCAATGAAGGGGGAGGTGGGGGTGTTGGGAAGGAGGCAATGTCCCTCCTCTCTGAGGGCAGTGGTACTTGTGATTTACTACCCCGAGCTTGAGGGGGCAATTCTCCTTGAGGTGGTAATACATCCCAGGTGAGATATGAAGCCATGCTCCTTACCCCTTGCAATTAAAGATCCCTTCACACTTTTCACAGTGTTCTGGCTGAATTACAGTTCTTAAACTTAATTACAGACTGTCTTCTTAAATATCTGTTGCAGTCCCAACATAATGTTTCTCCTCCTGATGTTTTATGTTGCTCTGTGCCTACTGAGTAGCTGCTTTATTCCACTCCAGAAGTGGCTGCATTTCAGTGATGATGGAGATTATTCCTGTACATAGTATGAACATCCCTGCAGAGGAGAAGTGCAATATAAATTTAAGAGACTGCTTTTATTTACAAGGAGATCTCTGCTTGGTAGTTGTAGAAATACATTAGGAAGAATGCTGTGTGGGTGTTAGCCAATATATACTCAATTTCTACTTTTTTTCCAGATATAAACCAGAAAATATGTGAGTGCGCAGGCTCTTGGGTATAAGTTGTAGATATTAGAAGTAGTGAATGCTACCATATAGTTACAAGTGGGGCTTAGAAAGAAACTTCAATTTGAAACCACTTTCTGTAGTTGTTCATTGTATGCTGAAAAATACACTTTTTTTTATTATAATTTTCCACAGTTCAGTGCAAGTCCAAATAATGGGTCATCAACAGGACTTTAATCCATGGCTTTTAAGAATATGAACATCAATTCCTACTGCGTGCTCTGAAAAGCAACTCCCGGCTGTTAATAGTAATAGGCTATTTTTCTTCCACATAGATCAGCCACTGGAAAGCGATGGAGCTAATATGTTTCATTTGATGTGGAGTTAAGTAATTTGGAACGCCTGAGCACAACTCTTCCCAGCCACATGGGAGTGAAAAAATGTTTCATTTATGTAAAAAACTTTGTGTAGTGCACAAACGGTTTGGAAACTCCTAAAGTGAAGTGTTGTGATTGGCATGCATGCAGAGCTGCCCAGCAGAGATGGGTGGTGTGCTGCCTGAAGAGCAGCTGTAGCAGTAGCGATACAGAGCCCTTCTTCTGGGAAGCAGCTTTCTTCTGGGAGGAAATAGGGCAGCAATCAGCGAAAAAGTAGGGGGGGGTTCAGATGTTTAGGCTTGTAAATTTCTTGCAAAAATAATTTATGGATGTATGAATGAGTGTAGTAAACATGATACAAATTGCTTTTTATTCCCTATTGCTATTCAAAGTACGGAAATTTAATTTCTTTCTATACAAAATCCTGTGGGTGCATTACTCCAGAAAGACACGAAAATGCTTTAGTACCAAAGGGAGATCAGGGTGTGGATTCCTCCTCCTCAGCCTGCCCCTATCACTCTGTTCCAGGAAAAGCACCCTGCTTTTGTGTTGGCCACCTGCGCTTCTCAGCCTGGGAGGGACAGTCACTGGGAGCAGGAAGCATCCCTCCCTTGCACCATCGCTGCCCTGAGCCTTGTCTCCAGCGCAAAGCGGTCCCTGTGCGAGGCACTGACAGGAACAAGCCCTGCTCCCCCCTCGCTCTCAGCAAGACTGGGTCAGGGAGTTTTACCTGCGGGAATAGCCAGTGGGTCCTTCAACACTGCCCTGAGGGACCCCACCTGCCACAGGCAGTGACAGACAAAGGAACCAGAGCATTTTCCCTCCTAGGTGGCGTAAATGTTGTCAACTCACCTCAGTTAAAGAGATAAACTTTTGCCTTAAAGCAGAGAGCTCAGGGAGTTGCTGCTTCAGAGTGCTGTTGTTTCAGTCCCCTTCGTCTGTCAGAGCCATGCAGATATCCATCCTTCCCTGGAAAGGCTGCAGCATCCCTTTGCCTCCTGGGTGCCCTCAGACAGCCCAGCAATGGGCACAGAGAGATGCATTGCCACGGGCTCTGCTCTTTAAGCTGGGTGCAGTGGGACACCATACCACAGCCCCAAGCGATGCCCAGCCTTGCACCCACGGAGCAAGACCCTGCTTTTTAGGTGGGGACAAGAAACTGCATTGTGAGTGTCCCCTGTGCAAAAGACAGACACTCTCACAATCTTGGATTTGGCAGAGACCAGTTTTGGTCCCTCTCTCTTTCTCCACTAACCTACCCTGAACGCCTTGTCCTTTCCAGGCTGCCCTCAATGCGGGTGCACCCCTCTTTGCAGTGACACTAAGCGTGCAGCAGCAGGACCCCATGTGGGCTGCAGGGAAAGCCAAGTGTTGTATTTGCTGCTCATCCTGCTCAGCCTGGGAAGGCATCTAATGCAGATGAAAGGCATTTGCAGAAAAACTAGTGCAGGAGAGCTCTGGAAATTGCATTTTAACGGGACTCAGTTTACACTCCATGGTAATAACTGGCAGCTGGTGGTTACCAGCAGGGAGCTGAATAGCCCTGGTACACCCAACATCCCAAATGATAGCTGTGGTGCATATGTATTTTTCAGTACTCTCTTGGTAGTAAGATACATGCCAGTTTGGCTCACCATCTGCAACAACCTAGCCCACCGTGGGGATTCTGGGGTCCTCTGATGGCTACTAACAGGCTGGTATGGTCACATCAAACCAGACGGCCACTTTTGCCCTGGAAGCCTTACACATGCCAGGGAGTACTGCAGGACACCTTCACCCAACCTGCCTTTCCAAAGTGGGAGGGAATGCAGCTTGCAGGGAGCTGTAGTCTCAAGGGCACCTCTTGCCTGTGGTTGGCTGAATGAGGTGTGTGCCCGACATCTGGACCTTGTGTTGGGTATAAGGTGTATGCTCAGTAGCCTTGCCATCAAGCATCCTTCCTCAAAAGGAGAGAGAGCTCCAGAGACTGACAGCAGGTTAGTGAGGCTGTCCCTGTGCTGTGTGGCTGCAGGGGAGGGGCAGCTGGGTCCCACTGATAACTGCCTCTGGCACTTGTCACACTCTGCATCACCTAGGTCTGGTTTGGCACCTCCTCCATCTTGCTCCCCCCAGTCCTGGCACAGCCTGAGGGGCTGGTGGGGCTGCCTGGGTGGTGGAGACAGCAGCACCTCAGAGCATGTGTTGGCTCCATCAGGGACCTAGTGTGGGTCACATCCTGGCTTCCTCAGAGGCAAAAGAGAGCTCACAGCAGCCCCATGGGTGGCTGAGAGGATGGGACAAGGCATGTTTGTGGTATTCTTGAAAAGGAGAGGGGAAAGCCAAGCTCCATGCTGCATTGCCCTTTGTTTCACTGGTGGCAGGCAATGGGTTCTGAGCTGCAGCTGCTCAGATGCTGGGTGATGGAGGCTAAAGAAAAGCCCTTAGACCAGATTTCCCAGCCAGATCCGTGCTAGTGAAATGTGATGCTCCATCTCCAGAACCTCAGCACATCTGTACATGAAGAAGCCGAGCAAGCCGCTGTGCCCGCACAGATGACCTTTTGGGGAAGCTGCAAAGAGAGGTAGCACTCGGGTCCCAGCACACAAGCTCTGCCTTTCACTGTGCTGCCTACCATGGTGAGGGTTTTCCAGCATGGAGCAGAGGACAAGGGAAGGGGAGAGGCAGAGATATCTCTGCTAGCAGCTGTTACAAATTGAGAGCTGGGTGAATAGACAGCTTTGTGGAGAGCTGTGAAGGTCTGTGGTAAATGCAGGTTTTGCATAGGTTTGGGATGGCCTACAAACCATTTGTTCCCTTAGAAGGAAGCAAAATTTTGTGTTTCCAGTAACTGTTTTGCTAAAGGGGGTTTGCCTGTGCTTGGCTCACAGAGGGATTTTTTTCACCCCCAGGGTGGGCTCAACCCAGCATAGTACAGGGGCAGCTGTACAGCCCTCCCGTGGGGATGGTACCCCCAGCAGTGCTGGCACCTGGAGCTCACAGGCTTTATGTTGTAACAGCCAGGCCCTTGCCTGAAGCACTGAGAGAAGCGGAGGGTACCTGGCTGCTCTACCACACTGCATGTGCATATGCCCTGCCTACAGCCAGGTCTGTAGGAAGATAAAAGACCTGCTGCTGCTAGGCAGCGGAGGTCTGCCGTGGCTGAGGGACCTGGTCCTGCAGTTTAGGCAGCAATGTGGCTTTCAGTCGCATAAACCCTAGCAGTTATAAGGGAGAGTTACCCTTACATGTTCAAAACTTGCAGAAATATGGTGTGCCTCAGATTATCAGCAATGGCAGGCCCTGGGTAGCAGCTGGAACATGCCAGACGTCAGCAGTCCTGCTCAGCCACTGTGGGTGAGCACTCCTCGGTGCTACAGCTGCTCAGGGCACAGGCTGAGCCCAAACCAGCTAAGAGCGAGTGCAGCCCCCCTTCCCTGTCTGCATCGCAGACCCTTCCGGCAGGCACCAACAGGTTTTCTTTCAGTGACTGTGATATATAATGTGGTGCTGAGATGAAGCTGTCTCCAGGTGTTGTTTGCCCTGTGTAGGTCCAGTGCTGGTGAGGTCTTAGCAGCTTGTAAAAGGATCAGAGATGAGAACTGAGGTGTAGATGTGTTGCAGCTGTCAGTGATACAGTAGGGAGGAGACAGGACTTGAAAGCCCCTTTTGAAGGCAGCAGCATCTCCGGCCAGTGCCCACTTTTCCCTTCTCCCACTGTCCACACTCCAACTCAGCACTCGCCAAGGTGGGGGCATTTGGTATATCTTGTCTTGTTCTCAAGAACCAGCTATGGGTATCGATAAACAGAGCAACAGCCAGGAGAGGCAGTAGCAGCATGGTCAGTTCAGACGGCACCTGAATTGTGGTGAGAGGAGAAAATCGATTTCATTCTGTCTTTGAAATGCCACAAGCACTGACTGAGGTCAGTATTTTAGGTCTTTTTTATAGGCAGCAGCATGTATCGCACAGAGGCTGAGCAGCAAGGGACTTGTGAGCACTGGAGGTTTCCCTGGGAAAATTCAGATGCCAATGGGGGAAGATGTTTACAAACTGAGAGCAAAGGAGCTTTCATGTGCATTTATTTGATTGTTTCCTAGGGGTCCTGGTATATAACATCCTGGGACAAGAAATCTGTCTCAGAGTTTGCTGGAGATGACCTTTTCCTCTCATCAAACCTTGCTGCTTGTCCTTCTTAGTGCATTGATGTAATTGGTGTCATCAGCACCAGGTAAAGTGGCTGTCAGTGCTTTCAAAAAGACGATCTTGGCCTGTTTTCTCAGTTCTTGGGAATTTCTAGATTTCCCATCTCGCCCCAGAGGACTCCATGGCATGCATTCATCTCTCAGGACATTCCCAAAAGCTGTGGATGCTACATGACTCTTTTTCGTGGTTTTGGTCACAGCCCTTGACTGACAACATGGAGACGATCTAATCTCTAGATGGGATTGAAAATTTGATGCCAGCATGGTTTTGCTTTTTTTTTTTCCCAGCCAGAACTATCCTGACTGTATCACAATGCACATAGTGGAGGAAAGGGGCTTTCACCCAATATATGACTGTCTCATGGGGAAGCAACTGCGGCATCCACTGCCTTTGGTCAGAAGCGAGCATCCGAGAGTGTTTCCCACACTCTCCCTCACTCCATGCCTCTGCTCTGCACTTATCCTCACCAAGTGTTTCATTTCCTGCCTGGAGAGATCAGCAGCAGACTTCATTCCTGGATCCCATAGAAGGGGGTCACACCAAAATCCCATTCTCAGCTTGTGAGGAGCAGGGATAACCAGCTCAGGCCCCATGGTGATCCACTTCAGTGGGATCCAGTGCCAGTGGGACAATGCCACCCTCATGCTTCCAGGTTGCCAAGATCAGTAGAACGTATACTTTGGCCTGACAGAAATGTTTAGAAACACACCCCCAAAAGGAGTTACACACAGACTCTGTGTATTTGGGGATACTATGGCAGATGAGAGAGTCCTCTGGTGTCTCTTGTTTCTTTTCCCATCAGTAACCTGGGTGGGGACCCTGGGACAGAACCCCTTTCTCCACCCACCTCCCTCATAGCCACATCTTGTCCCATCCCGCTCCACATCTCATAGGGTGCTGAGGGTGCTGTCACTGTCATCGAGTGGAGCTGGGACCCTCTCGCTGCCATGATACCAAGCTGTCCACAATGTTAAAAGCACAAAACACAAAGGGACTGAACTGAACCTTTTAAACAGGGTGAGATGTTTTATAAGCGTTGCCTCATCCATCTCCCTCCTCCCAACCCTGACTCACTCGCCATGTAACCTATAGACTCTCAGCGTGGATTGTTTCATTCCAATAAAGCTGCAGTACTCGAGTGGGTGAGCCTGCGTGTGCCTCTGTACTGGGTGGGGATGATGAGGTGCAGCCTGCAATTTGTGCTCACAGTGCCTGAGGCAAGGAGGAGCTCGTATTGCTGCCTAACACTCAGGTACCTGGCAGTGTTTGACCCTTGGGTCAA
This sequence comes from Aegotheles bennettii, assembly GCA_013398125.1. Taxonomy (NCBI): domain Eukaryota; kingdom Metazoa; phylum Chordata; class Aves; order Caprimulgiformes; family Aegothelidae; genus Aegotheles; species Aegotheles bennettii. The sequence continues at coordinate 4,923 of VZRW01002046.1, read as the reverse complement.
CATCTGGTTAGGTTCCTGGGGAAGGCTTCTCATTTTTGACCAAACCCCATGTGGCGGCTGGGCATAGGACATGGCATGGGCAGGTTTGGGGTACTTAGTGCTGAGGGAGCCTTATGAAGGGAGCGCAGGGTGGGCAGTGCAGAGCCCTCCCCTGATGTGCCCTTAGCCAGCACTGCTGCCGCCTTTCCCAAACCTCTCCTTCCCACCCCAGACCTGCAGCTATTGAGGTCTGCTGGCTCCTGCTGCCACTAAGAAAACCTGGTCCTCTACTGTCCCTTGCTCTTGGACTCTCCTGCAAGGAGCAGCAGCCCAAAAACTAGAAGGTGTGAAAAAAGCTGGCAGCTGAGGGATGTCAGAGTGGCACCAGGTCCCCTTGTCCTCCCTGGGGTCTCCAACATGGGTCCAGCTACTCCAAGGACCCATCAAGGAATGGGCAATGCCAGCCATGGCCCACATGAGGCCTAAGATGTTCTTGGATGAAGGTGATCTGCAAGGCTACTCGGCTAGAACCTAAGTAAAGATTGTCTCATCCCAGCACTGTGGTTATAGCAACACTTGAGAGAACTGGATGTGAGAGCCAAACATTTCACATGCCACAAGCTGCAGCCATTGACTAAAGCTCCACAGATGTTAAAATGTTAAAACAGCACCCAGGTACCTACTGTGACTGTGCTACACATAGCTACAGTCATACTCTCTGCTTCTGCTGGTGTTAACGATGCTGAGTCAGTGGCATCTTGGGCTGCCTGGAGGAAGTTTGGGACAAGGCTCAAAGCAATGCAAAAGGGTCCTCCAAGCTAACCTAGCATCTCTGCCTCCTATGCCTCCCTCCCAGTGAGCAGTTGTGAAACCCACTGTCAAAGACTGGTTCCTTCAGGGGAAAGTAATCATGCCTAGTAAATGCTCCCTTGCTTCTCTCTTATAATGAAAAATAACTGCTCCAGATGGAAGTCTGGAGGGAGCTGCATACTGGAACTACTGTGGAGCTTCAGGTCTTAAAGATGGAAAGTACTATTAAACAAATACATATCTATATATATGTATATATGCAACATACATAATATATTATCTATACACATACATATGCATGCATATAGCATTCATCTCTGTCACTCCTGCACCAGTTCAGCTCACCCTTGTCATGCATATGTTCAGACATAGAGTCCAACTCTGCCATGACTTCTCCTCATGGTGCTGCTCCTTTAGCACACACACACACCAGAAGAATTCTGAGGCTGGGCAGGGGCTGGGCAGGATAGCAGGAACCTGCATTAATTTCTTGCACGGGCTGGGAGGTAAATGAGGTGGGGGGGTAGGGGGGTGGGGGGCAGCCAGAGAAGGAACATGTAAGATCATTAAATATCCCCCACAGAGCTGGAGTCTGCTGCAGCCAGCCACTGATCTTTTTTCCCTGTCACTTTGTACTTATGTCACTAATTGTTAATTCCACCTGTTCTAGGTGTCCCAACACTAGGGTCTGCTTTGCAGAAGCACTCCCATTTTTCAGTGTGTTGTCTGCTATAAAATGATACATACTCTAAAAGCATGGGCTCTGGCTCTCTCAAACAGGGCACTGGCATTGAGAATTACCTCTGATAACCCAGACTTTACTCTTTTATTTGTGTCTATGCCTTACACCCCATCTGCGATCATTCTCACAACCTACACACTAATATATTCCTGAACTCTATGTTGCAATTCTTCACGGAGGGAGAAGAGGATGTGCTGGCAGATTAGAAACTAGGCTGAGGTCCAGGCTGTTCCTGCAAGGTGCTCTGTACTATTGATTGTACAGCTGCTATGGCTCAGGCCCTCCCGCATGCACTGCAGATGGCAGTATCACCTCCAAAGGTAGAAGCAATGCTAATTTTGTTGAAGCTTGATCTCTGGGAATGCCCACCAAAAAGGCCAAGGAGGAGCGACCTGGTTTTGTCTCTGGCTTGGTGATTTGATGCTGTGAAATAAATAAAGCCGGGAGCCAGACAGTGAGTGATGAAGATCAAAAGGAGTATTGACTGCATGCTCAAGTGAGTACAGCCCTTCACATGAAACTTGCAGAAACACTACTTGTAAGGTCATTAAGAAGAGGATTGTAATGCAGATACACAGGGATGCTTCACTGCACTTCTGCAGGCTCCAGGCTGGCTGAATGTGGGAGCACTGGCTTTGTGCCACCACACATGACTTGTTGGCAGGCTCATGAGCCCATGCAGCGCTGCTCTGATACCTGATGCTTAGCAGAGCCTATTTCCCACTATGCCAACATGTGAATCCAACTCTCATCATCTCTCCCCCTCCCTGAGCAGGCAGCAGAGAAGTGCTGCTCCTCCCAGATGGAGACCCAGCAGCATCCTGGAGGAACGGGTGAGGAGCAGTTAGGTAAAGATGTGGCTAAGAAGGTGCTCCTGGCACTGGGGAGGGTGGAAAGCCACAGAGCACTAAGCTGGGATGGCAGGGATCAGATTTGGGTGAACAGCCATGCTTAACAAGGGGGAGGATAGGAACCACATTTGTGGTCCACTGCCACATAGCTGGAAGTGGATATGGGGGGTCAGAGATGGAAGGAGGAGATGCAGCTCTGATCTGTGCAAGATTGTGCCTCAGCAAATGCAGGTGCAGAGTACCAGCAAGGTGGCAGGTGTGTGAAAGCAGGGAAGGCAAGGCTGCATGCACATAGGTGCAATGGTTCTGCTACACCATGCATGGGATTGTGCGTACATGTGAGGGCTGTGTGAGTGACAGATCATTTCAGCACATCCTTTGCATCGCTTTTCCCCATTCCTCTGTCACCTCAAGTTCCCAAGCAGTCCTGTCTAGCCATGAGTCTGTGGCAGTTTCCCAGAGAGAAAGGAGAATCTTATTATGAGTCAAAACTGCAAAAAATGCAACAATCTGGATTTTAAACATTCTGACCCTATTATTTTAACAAGACTAGAAAAAAAATAAGTGGTGCTGACTGGAGAAGATTTATGACTTATACGACAAGGCCAGTATTTATAAGCAGAACAAAGTGACCTAAAAAGCAGAGATTTAGAGATACATGCTGTAGCTACAGTCCACCACAGCAGCATCCCACCAGCCTATGTGAGCCCCAGAGCAGAGCTGGGTCATGAATCAGGCTGGGAAAGCCTTGTTCATCAGCTTGGTGTGCAGGGGAAGACGTGTTGGATTAATTATGCTTGGATGGGGCACCTCCCTCCAGCTGCCTTTCTCCACTCATGTTGCTGTCATGCTCTTCCATCATGTGGTCCCTTATACCCGCCACATGTCCATCCTCATGAGGTCTCTGACTGTCCTTGACACCCTCACCCAGCCTTTTTCTATCAGTGACAGCCATGTGCTGATGCCAGCTACAGATCTGTCCCGGGGTTTTTGCTCCCACTGGATCTCTGACCTCTGGGAAACTTCTCCCTTCATGGCCTGCCACCAGCACCATCCCACTTTGCGTGGGGACAGCCGCCTTGGCTCCCTTCAGCCTCTCATGGCTGCATCTTGATCCTCTTTGCTGCTCTGGGGACTCATAATGGGAGGAGGCAGATGGTGTAGTCTGGTTTCCTGGGCTCATTGCCCTGTCCCCTGCTTCACCAAGGGCTTGGGATGCTGAAGGCTTCCACACTAGATTTGCTACCTCATCTAGCATAGGGCTAAATCACTGCCTGCTCCCACACATCGGGTTTGGCATGCAGCCCATACTCCTCCCTGCCACAGAGAGGGAACGAGGATTAATTAGCTAATGACTACACATTGCCTTGAGGAGAGACAGGCTAGCCCTGTGTCTGATAACTCCCAGCTGGTGGGTATGGGGAGATGCCAGGGCAGGCTGAAGGTTCTGGCAGCTGAGGCCTGGAACTGCCTTGTCCATCCATGCTCCTGGTGGGAGCACACTGCTGGAGAGGGCCATCACCTGAAGAAGAGAAGACTCAGAGGGGATCTCATCAATGCTTATAAATATCTACAGGGCGGGTGTCAGGAGGATGGGGCTGGACTCTTCCCGGTGGTGACCAGTGGCAGGACAAGGGTCTGTGTGCATAAACTGGAACAGAGAAGTTCCATCTAAATATGAGGAGAAACTTCCTGACCTTGAGGGTGCCAGAGCACTGGGACAAGCTGCCCAGAGAGGGTGTGGGGTCTCCTTCTCTGGACACATTCAAAACCCGCCTGGATGCGATCCTGTGCCAGCTGCTCTGGGTGACCCTGCTTTGGCAGGGGGTTCGGGCTGAATGATGTCCAGAGGTCCCTTCCAGCCCCTACCATTCTGTGATTCTGTGAACACCAGGTGTTGGGTTGGTTTTGTGTGATTGTGCAGAACATGCCCTTTGCATTTGTTGCACTCTAAATGAGTATCAGGACACAGTGTGGTGGTTAAAGTTCCTTTAATCAGGACAACCCATGCCTGGTTCAGGCCTGCTGACACCGTGGACATCCATGNCCTCCGGCCCTCCTCACGGGGAGAGAAACGGCTCATCCCCCAAGCTGCGGGTTGGGGCTCTGCTGGTGCACCCCAACCCGGCTGATGGCCGGGCCGTCAGCCCTCAAAAGAGCCGGGACGGCAGGGGAGTAGGGGGAGGGGGAGGAGGACAGGGAGGGACGGCTCGAGGGGGCAGATTCTGTTTGGTCTGGGCCTGGAGGTCGCTGGGCTGGTTCTGCAGCTGCTGCTGGGCGGTCGGGGGCAGGCTGGGGGGGCGCGGAGGCCGTGAGGGGGGGCGAGCAGGTTTTCCAGACTGGACCATTTCCTGGTGGTATTGGATCCAGCGCTGCAGGATCTCAGCGTTCCTGGTCAAGCAGTGTGAGGTGCCGGGGTGCCCGGTCCTGCTCCCTAGGGTGTCAGGCTGGCTGGGTCGGCTGTCTGGGCGTGACTGGTGGCCACCGGTTTCCAGCTGTGCTTCTGAAGTCACGGAGCGGTGCCTGTGGAGAGAGGAGGCT